>CAJPVJ010003136.1:0-11525 GCA_905397405.1 Oppiella nova
TTATAACATTAATTAAAAAATAAGTGTTTATTGTGTGCGATATTTATAGTTCAATGTTAAACGCTAGAAAAAGTTATAAAGTACATATTAACTTAAATTTCTAATGATATTAAATAAATATATATCTTTTACACAATTTTTATAAAATATAATTTAAGGAAAATATAATTTTTAGAATTATATAAATTTATTGAGGTTTGGGGTTTTTATAATGTTTAGATTATTATTATTATTATTACAATTTATTTGATACTAAACATTAACTATACAATATAATTTGGATTTAAGTATGATGATTTCATACTGTGCAATAATCATTTTAGACAATAAAGGAACTTTGTTGCTTGATACAACTTCAATTTTCAAATGAATCATAACTTGTTAGAATTCCCCAAATATTTTAAATTTTCTAATAATTCATACAAAATCAAACAAAAATTTTAAAATATACAAATAAATATTATATTATAAAACATTTTTAATGATTAAACAAGCACGTGGATACTAGTAAAGGGTTTATGAAACTAATACTGTACTAGGTAGTGGTATTCAATTCACTAACTTATTCTTTACTGACAAATGAATATTGAATATCTTGAAAATATGTAACATAAATATGTCTCAAACCAAATACTAGATCATCAATTCTAATAGTGTGCATTTTAAAAATGCTTACTTAATGTTTAGTTTTAAAAATGGATTATAAAGTTATATATGGTTTAAATTAACATTTTGTGAATCAATAATAAAAACTGTAAACTTTGTTCTGTACCATAATTTCTTTAATACAAGTATTGCATACATACGACAGTACAGTATACGTACGGTATTATGTAGAATATATTTATCGTGAATTTAAAACTTGATATTGATTAAATAGTGATGAAAACAAACATATTATAATTTAATTAGCATTCAATTTAATTTAATTATTCTGTATCTGAAGGACAACTAAATAAAAACTTATATAATATTTTGATTCTTGAGGAAATTTTTATTTTAAAATATACTATTCATTCAAATTGCAATAAATGTTTCAAAGAATTTACAGATAAATCTACACATAATTTGAATAAATATTCTGTAAGCAATCAATCATATGTTTTATCAATTAATTAGTCTACTTAGCATTTATTAAGCAATAAAATGTATTTTTTATTTTAAAAAATCTTATGATTATTTATATTGGTTTAATATTTATTACATACTGTATAATCGTTAAAATGCAGAATTAGATTAAATTAATAATAGTTGGGATTATTTTGATATAATTATATGAGCTTTAGACAATCATAGTAACGTTAGATTTTTTGAATATTTAATAAATATTTTTTGAAATAAAAACCTATGAATATTGTATGAATAATTGACTTTTGAGTCAAATTATTAATTAAATATAATAAATATAAAAATTTCTAACGTAAATATGATTGTCTAAACTCATATAAAGTAGAAAAATTAATAATATAATTTATATATTGATACAGTATTATACAATAAGATCTTAATATTGTTTAAACTCAAATGTGAAAACATATGTTTAAAATGCATTTCATATTTAATATCACTTTATAATAAAAGCTATTTATTTTAAAAACATTTTTGTACTCTTTATCCTTAAACTAACAATTAAATTATAACATCATTAAACCACTACTTAAATGGTTGGATATTTGTATTTAAGTATAAATACACAGACTTTTGCTGTATTCAACGGTAATAAAATAAAAATACAAATTTAAATACCATTAAAATCTCATTACTGAATAGAAATATGTCATTACTACTTTTACCAGTACTTTTGAACTTATTTTAAGTAAAAAACCTGTGGTATATATTTTTATGTAATTGTTTTGGAAACTGCTTGAATGTACTAAACATATTTGGCTGAAACAGTAGTACAAATTCATGGGTTTTTATCGGTAATTACAGTCATATTAATAATAATTAGTTGAATATGAATAACATATTCTCGAAAAACATTTGTAAATCTCTTTCCTTATTAACCGGCGATAAAGACAATGATTATGAAAGTGATTGCAAACTAAAAATCTTACACTATTATTTAAATATTGTATGCATTTCTTATTAGTTTATCAAAGTTATTTTTACTAATACTAACTAAGTTATATAATATATTTAAATATTTTAACAAAAATTTAAGCAAATGTGTTAAACAAATAAACAGACAATTATAATTAATGCATTATACTATTTGAATAAAGGTGCTCATTATGTAAAGGATAAGACATTTATTTGGGTTTCATAATTGATAAAATGAATTTTAAATTAATTTATATAGTATTTTGAAATGTTTATTGAAATATTAGTGATAAATATCCAATTAAAATCGAAAAATTATACACAAATTATACGATTGACTATTTATTTATTATTAATTTATAATTTGAATTAATAGTTAATTTGAAATAAACTTTTTATACATGCAAATCAACATTTAATAATTATAATTTGCGTCAATCAATAAAAAATATATACTATTAAGCAATAAATTTTGTTATAAACAAAATATTTGAATAAAATTTTTCCGTTTCTTAGATAGCTTTCAGACATAAGATTAGATCCCAAAATAGCTTTTGATAAAATATTTTCTTAATCTAATTATTTCGTAAATATTTTGCTCTTATTTTTGTATTAAATATTAATTTTTTAAATAAGTTAAAATTATAATTTACATCTAAATTAAAAGTTTTTATCAATTCACATTATTAAATAATTTACTTTACCTATTTTACCTATATCAATTAGTTTATAATGCAACATTATTATGAACTTTTTAATTTATATTTAATTAGAATTTAATGATTATTTTATTACTAGGTAGAATAAAGTACTTACTAATAATTATTATATTAGATAAAAGTTAGTTGAGATAGCTATTTTAATAAATAAATGTTTATTAATTCAGACTAATGTATTTAATAATAATATAAATCTAACTCGTAAGTGACAAAAAGTACTGGATAGGCTAGCAAGTAAGTACCTGGTGCCCTTTTGTAAAATGTAATTTATTCAACATATTAATAGATATAAAATATATTAATGAATAGAGTTATAAAATTATAATATTCTTAAACTTTATATGGAAATAAATATTTCATTTATATATTTCCAACATAAATGAATTATAAAACAGTTAATAAATAAATTCAAATAAAATGATAAAATTTAAACACTAAAATAAATCATTTAACCCAAACCTTTAATTAAATTTTACATAACATTTTCATAATATTGTTAAATTGAGCTAAACATCTACTAAAATCATACATTTTCTAAGAAAAAGATTTGCTTTAATTTGTTGTCTTCTTAAGGGCACTACATTTTACAGACATTATAATTGAAAATTATACCAAAACTCATGCCCTTAACAGTGAATTATTGCAAAAAACAAGACCAAATCTCATTTTGTTTGTTTTTTGCATCTAAGTATTAAGAGAGAAAATATATTTTAATAATTAATTTCCACAAATTAGTGGCAGTTTTTTAAGTTCGTCTCCACTTAATTGAGCTATTATTTCAAAAGGGATGTAATTAATTAAATTAATGTCAAACACATCTTTTTATACAATATGTACTTGTTTACTATGCTTATGCTCTATTCAAGTACTGTATATGTTTGACAAGTCTCATTCTCTCGGTCTAATAAAAATTAATACAATACAGTTAAGTATAAAACAATAAAATAATGTTTGAAACTAATGTATTTAAAACTAAGAAAATTCATGCTATTAATATAATTGTGGTTATACTAAGGACATGTAGCTAAGGATCACTGTTAGATCACATGTAAGCTTAGAGTTCAGCAAATGTTGAACATATGGTGTCTTAATGTGATTGCTATCCGAAAAAATAATATCCTATAAACTCTTTTAAGGCATAATTATTCAGACTTTCGCCCAATAATTGAGTGCTTTTCAAAGGAAACGCTTTAATGAGACAAATATTGATAATTAGTTTGTAGAAAAAGACGGGTCTTTACTAATAAGTAAATCGTTATAAATTATACCAAATAGTAAGTAATATTATTATATTTATTACGGGATGAATAAATTTTGTAATTAGCTGAAAAGGTTTTTTAGATTTTTGCACTTTAATAGAAATATATTCTACGAACTTTGGTTCATATTAATTAATAAGGTCTTTGGCTATAATTAACTGATTTTAATGAATGGTAAGTACTAAAAAAGTACTAAAATAAGTTGAACATTTTGGAAAATTGTACAAAAAGGAGCATTCAATATAGTGTATAAACAAGTGTTGAGTTTATGTTTATTTTAAAATTAATAAAAGTAAATTATATTTTAAAAATTTGTTAAGATATTAAATTAAACTGAAAACATCTGAGCGTTAATGAGTAGAAAATGATTAAATTGTAAATCCATTAAAAATGAAAATAAAATTTAAAGCTTAATAAATGTTGAACTCAATGGTTAAATTTCCATAATTAACTCTAATCCATTTAAATTGCAAAATATTCACAAACATATTAATTACATAATCAAAACACTTGTAGTGTTTTTTGAGCAAAAATTTTTCTGTACGAAAAAACTTGAATTTTTACTTTTGATACTAATTACCGAAAAGTTGTAATCAAACTTCAAATCGGGTGTCAATTAGTGTTTGAAAACATTTCGGAGTGGAGTTCAATGAAGTCATTTAATAGTCGACTACTATTTAAAGTATTTTCAAAGGCAGGACTCCTTAACTATCGGCTCATATAATGGTTAAAATAAGTGTCGTTTTCCTAAGGCTGCCGATCCGATAGACATGTGAGCCCTCACTAAGACTCCCCAAACCCCTCATAACTTAACACAACATTATAGTATTTCGTCAAAGAAATACATTTAAATATATCGCTTAACTTATATCAGGGACTTTCAAAAAGCTATAAACTATCGCTTAATTAATACTTTTTTCGACGATATCTACGGTCTTAGAGACTATTATAGACTTTTAAAATTCAATTACCATTTAAAGATAAATAACAAAAATAATATTTATATATATTTTTTTATTTGCTTGCTATATACATTAGTAAATGTTTATTTTGTCGTATATGGATGTCCTAACTAACATAACTTGTTTATACACAATCATTTATATATTTTAGGTACTAATAAGTTTTAATTATTAGTTATAATAATTTATAACGATATTTGAGTCTCAAAAGAAAATTAGTTTTTATTTGAATTTCTATTTGTATGAATAGAGGTCTAATGTATCTTTTATGATAATTGCATTTAAATTAGTAATTAAGTTATAATTTAAATGAGTTATGCGTTTGAATTTCTAATTAATGAACACCCGACTAAAACTCATTTTATATATTAATTAATTTGGTGTACATTAAGTTATATTAGTGCACATAATATACAGCTTATAAGGGCAATATACATGTAGTATAATTTAGTTATTTCTAATTTTAATATTTTCTAAATTTTATTTTTGCATATGATATCTTAATATACACATTAAGCTAATAGTTATGGTAATGTACGAATACGGAATAATTATAACACAAATTATTTGTTTGTTTTCATGTGATATGTCTCCTAATTTATAAATTCTATGCTTATAAAACTCATTTTTGGTTTAATATGAGTCTTAATGAAAAAATCTATTTTTAATTTCTGTTTTATATTAACCACTCTGAGTACATAAGACATAAGAAATAAAATACATATAAATTATTTTTCGGTGTAATTAAACGGACTTTTTTCTGTGTTGTTAAGTCTGGGGCCTAAACCTTGAACTTATTTTCCCACTCAAACCCAGTATATCATGCCCTGTAGTATGAATATTATTCACGATTATGTATTTCTATGAGAAATAAATTTCTATTATTATTAAATATAATTAATTAGTTGTACGAAAAGATATTCGCGATACTACTCGCATGTTATTAAAGGACATTTTAATTTTCGCTTTAAACCTAATTATACTGTTGTTAATTTACTTTTTGACTTAATTTAGTATTTGTTTTATTATTCATATTTAGGGACAGATAAACCTAATGTCTAAGACATTATAAGTTTAATTATCATTATCAACTATTGATTTGATCCTAAATACAATTACCGAGTTCTAACACATTTATAAATATATTTGTTGAACATTTGTGACATATGTACTGTATAATGACTATAATGACGTAAAATATAGTATAATATACTATAATGTACTATAATGTACTATAATGTATCATATTATGATATTGTAGATATTAGTCTTAATTATAAATTAATTTTTATGTCACACGTGTAACTCACATTAGTTGACAATTGCTAAACATGTCATTTAAGGACAAAATTCACAATTAATATGTTATAATTAATATTAATTTCATTCAATAAAATTTACTATATTATTGCTCAATAATGTATATTTAATATGCTTTATTTAATGTATCATCAATGATTCATCATAAAAACTATTACTTCATGTTTAATTAATTTTATGAGTTATTGAGTTATTTGACGGAATATTTAAATAATTTTGAAAGAATTATTACCTTTTTCCTAATTATAATCATATTTTCAAATCTGTTATCTGATCCCAGATCACATAAACTCTAATTAAAGTGAAATCTTAATGTCGTTGCATTAATATTTTACCTTTACGTTCAGTTATGTCAAAATTTTTAAACTTAAAACACATTATATCATTGTACATGATTTCTATTCAAATCTCTTATCTAATAGCGAAAGTGATAAGAAATGAAAATATGAAAATATTTAAAATTCAGAAAATAAATGTGACTTTCATTAAAATAAAAGCATTTTTAAAAATAATTTTAAAACAAGCATTTTATTGCGTTATTATATATTATTCACGAAAACATGTTTTGGATATATTATACAATAAATTAATAAATGAAAACGATTGTGAAATAATTGTACTGTATTTGTATTTTACTGAAATTTAAGCAAATTTTTATATTAATTAATTATTAACTTATCTATAATAATTAGCCACAATTTTACAAGACATTTACAGTTAATCATGAAATCAAAGACTTTTTAAACGGTAAACTCATTGCGAAATAAGGAAATAAATCACATGAAAAAAATTATTTATTTAAATAATATTATAATAGGGTTTTTGAATACAATAACCAGGTGTAGTGTTTATAAGAGTACTTTTTTCGGTCAAACGTACCAGTAATAAAAAATCCATTTTTAGTGCTTTTTAAGTACATCAAATTAGCAAAACTTAACTTTTTAAAGGAAAATCTAAATAAAATATTTGTAAAATTTCAACAAATTCTTGCAAATAAATTAATCTTATTTTATACCCAAAAAATTGCTATTAATATTAGAATAAGTGATGACAAGTGCCAATGAATGAGTGCTAATTGTGCACCTATTAATTAATTGCAAAACCTAATGCACTCAAACACTTACAATTTTAATTGTTTGTTATTTCAAGAGACGATATTACATATACAGAGTAATTATCAAATTGTTTGATAAGAAAACTGTTTTTGTCAAATAAAATAAGACTATTATTCATTTTAACTACTTTATAGTATTATGGTTGTCAATGAAAAGGGAATGTAAATATTATTTCAATATTATAGCATAATAAAATTATTTGTTACAAACAATTTTATAGTATAAAATTCAATAAATTTGTCATTTTATGACTTTGTTGTAAAGTAATTCTTTAACATATTTTAACGATTAATAAATTATAATAATTTATAAGCTGTAATAAAGTTGTAATAAATTTAAATTTTGTTTTTATTTTAAAAATAAGTTATACATTATTTTCTAATGTTTTAATATCTTTATTACTACACATCCAGTCGTAAATTAGTTTTTATTTTATTTAAAACTCAATAAAGTATTAAAATATTTTACTTTCAATGAACGGAAAATTCATAATAAACAAGATATACTGTAGTAATAATTTGCTAATTATTCATATATACTAATGGGCCATTAGCAATGGCTCACAATTATAGTTATATGAACTCAATGCACGTATTTATCTCCTTTTTAGTCTTTTTTCTAATTAATAATATGTCTCACTTTATTCATTACTAAATATTGATTGTAATTAATAAAGTATAGTAATTATCAATGAGTTTTTATTAAATATAGTAAACAAGTTTTTATAAAACAAACTTTTTTCGTTAATAACCTCTTTGTGAATATAACTCATTATTATAACATATTTATGCTGTTTTCATATTATTCATATTTTGCTATTTTTATATATTCTTATAATATGCTATAATTACATATCTTGTGATATGTTTATTACAGAAAACACATTACTTATTAGAAATTAATTTTTTAAATTAAATGTAATGTTATACTGTATTTCATAATCACATATTTTTCACACAGGTGTGACGAACGTAAAATTTTAGTACAATTTTTAATTATATTTTTTAATACAATTTATTAATAAAACAATTATGTTTTCGGAATCAAATATTGTTGATTTGTGAATTAATTGACATGTAGTCTCGTTAATGGTCACTATGTAGATTATCTGTAGTAATTAATCCATTATAAGAATTATAATTTTCAATGTGTTTTAGTATTCAATATTAGAAAACAAACTAACTTTCATATAATTTCAATGATATTTGTTTAATTCAATGTTTTAACTGTTTCTCTATTACAATTATTCATAATCACAGTGATAATAATCAATCAATTTAATAATTGATAAATTTCTATTAATAACATTACATAGAAATAGGATACCTTACAATACTCGCACGATATATAATATTTTATGCGCAAATAATTTATTAATTTATAAAAATAATCATAACATTTATTATAGTAATAATATAAAATTTATTTGCAAAGTTCAATATGAATGTCCTCATATTTTTATGATGTCAACCCAAACATATTGCAAACAATACAGAAATTCCCATTCAATTAATTATATTATTTATATACTGTACTAAGACATAGAAAATGATGCGAAAATTTAATTACATCTAAAAATACATTTTAGTGCCGTTTCGGTCATACTGTACTCGATGTGTAATAGATATTAATATTTGCATTCATTATACGCTACTTATTTTATTTTAATACAACAATTATAATATAATCATGTCAAGTAACAGTTATACATTAGATTTTAATAGAGTTCTACTGTACTAACAATTTATTGATCACTAAAAATGAGACAATAACATTATAATTATATACAATTATTAGCAAATAGACAGGAAAATCTCTTAATTTCTTTTTTCTTTTTTTGAGTATTAAAATCTATTAAGAAACTTAATTAGAAATAAATTAAGGTACTTTGTAAGTTATAAAAATGACAACAAATTACTTTTAAATGACATTTAATTATATGAAAATATTGGAAATATTTTTATTTTTAAACTTATTAAAAAAGTACAGTACTATTTACAAGTACTATAGTATATTAATAAGTATCGTATTGTACTTATTGTATACTTTATTCTGATCTATAATATTAATAAGATTTATTTTTGTGTGACATTATAAATAAATAAATTATATGTAAATATATTAAAATAACTTTTATTTATGTTCTTATAATGTATAATCTATAAATTATCAACGGATATTTACATAAATATTATAAATAATAAAATAATGTTTATTGTGATTATACTGTACTGTACTGTACTGTACTATACTGTACAAGGTCTGGTTGTCACAAAGGTTCTTGTTAAATGCTATTTATCTGATAATAATCTAAAATATAATCTCAACTTTTGTAGATAACATAAGTCACCCACTTTTACTATGAGATATAAGTTCATATTATAAACACGCATATTATCCAGGTAAAATAGCCCGGGTCAAATCTAATGAGTAATCTGTAGAATAGATTCTGCAGCTCTTATCTAAAGTACAAATCCTGTATTTCTTATAAAAGGCACAAAAATAACTAAAAATAGTTTAAACATTTGTAACCAAATCATAGCAACGTTCAGAAGACAATGTCTAATAATTTTATTTTGTTTTATTAAACATTAGTTTTATATAAAATATTATTTTAATTTTTAATTAAATAGCAATAATTAGTAAGTTTAGTGTATTTTGTTAAGACATGGATCCTCGTAAACAAGTGGAACCACTGGAACCAAATGATGTCCACAAGAGACAAGACAAGAGGAAGCGAAACCAAACGATACTCAATAACTTGTTTAATAATTTATCACTGGATTCAAGCGACCTACCGGTGCCCGACTCGCCACCCATTCCCCAATTCTTAGACCAGAAGCGACGAATCATTTACAACCAGAAGCTTATAATGAATGGCAAACAAATAGACACAGAATTCATCATCAATTCAGACGTCGGCATAAACACTGTGTTTAGGATCAGCTCCGATGCAATCGACAAGATTTGGCCGATAATTCAGTCGCCGATTGGCCACAGATATGACTCCAACAGCGATGGCTTCAAGAGATACGACAACCGAGTGATGGTAAGGGTGAAGAGCGCCGAACCGGGCATTTGGAAAATGACATTACAATCCAATGAACTACTGTTCCCATCAAGTGATATGTCTGTCTCCATATGGGTGTCTAGTCATCTAAGGTTCTCCAAAACGATGTCCACCTCTTGGAGTGATTCACTCGATGACAGCTCTGTCAGAGAAACGGTGTCATCACATGGGGAACAGTCATTGCATAAGACATGGCCTCCAAGAGACCGCAAACACAATCATAATTCGTCAAGTTCTTTGAATTTCATAATTACTCCACAATTATATTCCGATCAGAAGTGGTTTATTAAGAGTGAAAATGACCCTCAAATTGAGCCCTCAATTCAGAAGTCAGTGGACAGGGAGGTGTCAGCAGAAAAATCAGACGAAGAAGTAGTGATATTAAATCACAGTAAAGATCCGATCCATTCATTTGATAGATCATCGGATAATTTACTGGATTTTTACTCATTTATAAGCAAATGGCTTAACCATAAGAATTGGTTTAATTATAATATGCTATCGAATGACGAGAAGAAGTCCACAATGAAGACAATCCAAGAGTGCACTCNAGAATTGGTTTAATTATAATATGCTATCGAATGACGAGAAGAAGTCCACAATGAAGACAATCCAAGAGTGCACTCAATTCATCGCAAACAGTGGTCCCAAGACTTGTCAGCAAATTGCCGACAATCGGCGCAAATTATCTCAAGTTTTAGACAGACTTTCAAACAGATCATTGACTTAAATAATTAATTTATGTATTTACTTTATTTATAATCAATTTCTTTAATACTTTTTTAATGCTATAATAATTAATAGTGAAACTGAATGAAGTTTTTTGTTTTATAAATTGACTTTGAAATAAATAAAATTGAGAAATTCAAATGAATTCTTGGGACTGAAATAGGTTTATGTTTTGTCTTAAAACTTAATATACTATATAATGAGATGACTATCGGATTACTTGTTAGGAATACTTTGGAGCCACTGGTGTTCGGCGACGGCGTTAATGTCAGGTCTTTGGTTGGGATCCGGTTCCAGGAGTTGTCGGT
>CAJPVJ010003138.1:0-11522 GCA_905397405.1 Oppiella nova
TTGGATTCTTTACAATTGCAATCAAAATCTGTTTGATATTCAATACAAAGTTTATAAGAATTAAATTATAATGATTATTCTCTCACCAGAATAGTCGCCCTCTTTTGGGATAACTTTTTGATTATATGAGGAATGGTATGTTAAATGAACAGTGAATGTCTTAGTTTTAATTTACTGCCGGGAGATGATTGCCATATGGTATAGAAATATACTAGCACTGAATGTGTGACTTTATTTAATCAACAAAAGTGTTACTCATATCTAAACGTAAATCACTTTTTAAAATAAATATGTGATAAGAATTTCTCATTTAGATTCTTGATAATCTATTCACGAGTAGTATTGAAGTAGATATTTCATGTTTTGTGATAATTGAAAATTCATGTTTAACCTTAAGATTGTGATTTTATGGAGGAATTGGATACCAGTGAATGGTGTAAGGTTAATCTAATCGTGTACATAATTTTATAATTTGTTGAATAACGAATTTAATTCGTAATTGATTTAAATATCACAATAATCAATATTTTTAAATAAATATTTGATAAGCATTTAGATTTAAATTCCACTTTTTATACCCTGTATTCAATATTCAATTTATTTATTTATAAGTTAATTTTAATTGACTGAAACTAACAGTAATTCTCATTACTTTAAAATAGTTTTTGCTATAGATTATAGAATATTCTATAGTATAGGATCTATATTATAATTAATAAATGTAAATGACAATATTTTCAGATCTTTATAAGAATTTAATTTTATCATCCCATTTTTAATTGACAAAATATAAAAGTTATATTTTAGCATTTAAAATTTATTACACCCTGATACAGTATTTAGATAATGACAGTATTAAGCACATATTTAGTAATCACTTGAGTCCCCGCACGACTTAAACTCTGGAAGTGTTTGAGTGATTCATATGTTTAATAGTAATAAATCACTCGTTTAGTTGTGTGGACACAGATCCGCCAATTGTAGCAATTGATTGCCATCGAGTCGGAAGATAATACCCTGGTCATCGCCGTTTGTCAGATCAGTTGCACCAACTTTGTTGTAGAAGGAAATGGATCTATCATTCCATGAGAGACAGTCCCACTCGAAACGTTGGCAGCCATTCATTATCGCCTGTTTAGCTATCCGTGCCATAAGCGCCACTCCCACACCTATGCCCCGGTATTCTTGCTTGACATACAGGTTCTCCATCCAAACTCCCCTCGCACTCGATGCCGCGTACTTCGGGTAATAAAAGACTAAACCTATTAGTTGTTTGTCGTTATCATTGAGATGTGCGACAAATGCGCGGAACTGTCGGTCCGTTGGGTCACCGAATCCGTCCACTTCTAACTGCTTGTGTCCGACCACTTGTTCCGGTGATAGTCTATGATATGCGGCCGACTCTGCCAACAATAGTGGCATTTGTTTGCAGTCCTCTCGATGGCCTTCCCTTATAGTGAACATTGGTTTCTGGATTTCTTGACTAACAAAGTAATAGTTGTTGTAATTTAATAGTTCATTATAAGAGCGATAAGAATTTGAGTATAACTTTGTTTAAATCGATAAAAGGGCACATTTAAATCTATCAGACATTTCAAATAATTTATTACAATTAAGTACTCATATAATCACATAATCAGTGTATTGTTTATCAGACTATCAGTATCTAGAAGTGATTAACAGCTCTTACAGGCATCGGTCGGCCATTTGTTTCAATTGTTTGCTGTCGAGTCGGAATTCCTGTATTTTGAGATGAGTGTCCGACAGATTAATGGCCCCCAACTTCTTGTAGAAGGAAATGGATTTTTCATTCCACGCCAAACACCCCCATTCCAGACGATTACTGCCCTCCAAAACTGTCTGTTTAGCCACCCGTGCCATAAGAGCCAGTCCCACGCCAGTGCCCCGATATTCTGGTGTGACATACAGGTCCTCCAACCAGACCCCCCTCCCAGTCCAACCCGAGTACTTCGGGTAATACAACGCGACACCAATGAGTTGTTTGTCGTTATCATTGAGATGTGCGACAAATGTGCGGAATTGTCGGTCCGTTGGGTCACCGAAAGAGTCGGCCTCTAACTGGTCGGGTCCGGCCATTGGATGATCCGGTGGTCTCTTTGAATAGTCGGCCAGTCCTCTGAACAGTTGTGCTATTTGTTGGCAGTCCTCTGGACGGCCTTCCCTTATAGTGAACATTGGGTTGTCTGTCGTTTGCAAATGCAATCAAAATCTGTTTGATATTCAATACACAATTTATTGTAAGTTATTAATTGCTGACTACAATAATGGCTCACTTTTTGTTGGATAACTTTGCAAAAGTTTGCGATTGTTTTGGGAATGGGATGTCAAGTGAATACTATTGATTCAATAGTATTGAATAGTGAAGGTCTCGGGTTTTGAATTACTTGGTTTTGTATTGAATAATTGATTGCAACTTGGTGTACAGTACGGCGCACGGATCCCTACGAGACTGAAAGAGTAGGTGTGATATATAAGACATAAGCCCCTCCCATTACAACTCAGCACACGTGCGTTATATACACATATTCTCGTTATAATATACCAATAACTACTCTAAAACTAATGCTTTATTAGCTTTATTATTACAATAATATAAATAACTTCTTTACGCGCGAATCCACTGCAAGCCAGAGACGTGTCCAACTCTTGAAGGACTTCGTAATGCAATTCATTGATCACCTATTCATATGTGTCTATAATTGTGTCCACAATTTATCTGTGTCTGTATATGAATGCTGAGTGTTTGTCACAAGGGTTCAAAACATTCACTCATTTGGAGATCACTTGCCGTTCAATACATTCAATACTTGCCATCAGTTTTGCAAATAATGTCCGGAAGAGGAAAAGGAGGAAAAGTCAAGTCGAAGGCAAAGTCCAGGTCATCCCGAGCAGGACTCCAGTTCCCGTCGGACGTATCCATCGTCTGCTCCGCAAAGGTATGTCTTCTCTCACGTGTGGTGTATACGACACGACTGACCACTCCATCCCTTTCCTATTGCAGGCAACTATGCCGAGCGCGTGGGTGCCGGCGCTCCCGTCTATTTGGCGGCAGTGCTTGAGTACTTGGCCGCTGAGGTGCTCGAGTTGGCCGGAAATGCCGCGAGAGATAACAAGAAGATCCGTATTATCCCCCGTCATCTGCAACTCGCCATCAGAAACGACGAGGAGTTGAATAAACTGCTGTCCGGTGTGACCATCGCTCAGGGAAACGTTCTATCCAACATTCAGGCCTTACTCCTGCCCAAGAAGACCGAGAAGAAGGCCTTCGCACCACTCATCACAAACGGTTCATCTTAGGGCCAATCACTCAATGCATCTGAGGTTCAGTTCTTGTCGTGTTCGTCACTTTTGAATTAGTTTTCATTGTTTTTAATAAAGTTTGTATCATTCATTGGGTTTACTGAATGTTGTGATATTTGGTATGCTATGAAAAGTATAGATATTATTGTCTCATATGTATTGTGATTTACCAATTGATTGTTCTTAAGACCAATCACTCAATGCATTTGAGGATCACTTGTCGTCTCTTTCACTCAACAACTCTTGAATTTCTCATTTGTCTGTTTTTGTCAATAAATCATTTCATAAACCATTTATTATTAATGTATTTATTCTTATATTTTTGACAATAAATTATTTTTGATTGAATTATTATGTATTATTTAATTATTCATCTGTTATTTCGGTTCGTTTTATGTGTTCCACATGACGGCCACCCGTTTGCTTTGCGAGTTTCATCCTTTTAATGAAAGACTTTCGTGTGTTTCTTAACATTTTTGGGGTAATCAATTGAAACCCTCTTTCAATTGACTGTTTCAACTCATTCGTGTCCTTATTAGTTACTTTGTAAACTTCATCTAAAATAATAATTTTATGTATGAAAAGAAATTTATTATTAATTTTCAAATCATGACTTAACTTTAAGTAATATAGATTAATAAAATAACTAGTGTTGAATCAAATGCTTTAAAATGCAAAGTTGTTACAACTTACTCTCAACGAAGCCCCATACAAAAAAGTCAAGTGTGTTGAAGTCGGGACACCTTGCGGGCCAACGTCTTAATGGACTCCCACGCCCTATCCACCTCATCGGGAAATGATAGTTTAACCATGCTCTGGTTTCGAGGGCGTAGTGCGAAGAAGCACCGTCCAAAACAAACACCATTTTATCAAAGTTTGGCAACTTTTTAATAACGGGCAAAACCTGTAAATTAGATATAATTAACATTTTATTTCAATTAAAATTAATTATGTATTTTTTGATCATTTAATTGATTAATAAATGTTTAACGCAAACGATATATGATTTTGTATTTTATTTAAGCGGTTATAATGGACAGCCGGTCAATGTATAGGTAGTTTGGGTGACTGTGCGGTCCGTATCATATCAGAGCTATTGATGGCAAGGAAAGGGAGGTTTGGGATAATACTCACTTCATTGTCCATCATTTCGGTAAACGTATTGCCTTTCACAGTATCTTTAAAATAAAACGGTCCGATTATGTGGTCACCAAAAGTGGCCCCCCAAACCATAACTCTGTCACCACTCATAGACTTAACGGGGGCAATCCAGTGGGGGTTAGTTTCGGCCCAATAGCGATTGGTTTGCTTATTAAAACGCCCGTTAACGTGAAATAGCTTTTCATCACAGAATAACATGATTTTAACAAATTGTGAATTTGAATCAATTTGCTGTAAAATCCATTCAGCAAATTCCAGTCTTTGTTTAAAATCTGGACCTAAAATAAGTCAAATATCCATTGGTTAGTTATTCAAGTTTAGGCCTTTTGGGTTAGTCCCATATAAAAGTGGTTACCTTTTAAATCCTGAACAAATTGAACTTTGTAAGGATGATATCGGTGTTCGTTCAGAATTCTAGTAACTGATGATTTGCTTATACCACAATGTGAACCACAGACTCTTGGCGATTGAATTGGTTGCACATGATATTCACCCAAAACGACAGTTTTCAAATCATCGTTTGTGGCAGGTTTTGGATAAATCTTTTTATTGTCCAAGACATTACCTAAATTTAAAAAACATTACAATTATTAATGTTATATATCGGTGGGCCCGTGCAGAATAATTCTTAGAAATACACATTTCAAACTAATTTTGTCAAACTTTATTGTTCAATACCTTTGTTTATCCACAAATCAAAAATACGTTTCATTGTTTTATCAGTTGGATGTCTCTCCCAATCAGGATATATCCATTTGATTGCCTTTGCCGCCGAAGCCCACGACGTTGATTGATTGCAAATATTAACAATTTGTATTCGTTTTTCTTGAGAATAAAATTTATAAATCTTTTCGTTTAATTGATTTTCTAAACATTCATTATTCTCATCATTTTCATCGTCTGAATTGTAGGCAATTGTGATTTGAGTGGTCAATCTTCGCGGCGTTGGCGGGGTTTTCACCAAATTCTTGTATTTGTCTGAATTATCATTGATTTCCTCATCACTCGAATGACAATTGTATTCATCGTCTAATAGTTCCGTGTTTTCAGAATCCATTAGTCTATCGGTTCTCATGATCTCCCGAACAATTGATTTGTCGCCCATTTGTTCGCTATTTTTGTGGCGAATGTTATCGTTATGGTCGATATCGGTCACAACTTTGCCGTCGAGTCCAATGATTTTAATCATCCGTTTCGTGGTATTTGTTTGGCTATTATTTTGTGATCTTCTCTTTAATTCACTTATGATTTGACTCTTAATTGAATCGCTTTTCTCTCCATTCGTACCATTAGTCTCTTCGTCAATGTCTTCATTATTGTTGCCATCATTTCCATCAACACTCTGTCCATCAATTATCATTTCATTTGATACGTAATTAATATCGCAATCAATGCCTTCGGACTCATTGTCTGATTGTATGACTTCTTCGGCAATCAATCTATTGGTGTCTTGTGTTTCATGTCTTGTAATAATGGTTTCCCTTTTGATTATCAACTGATCCACGGATTCATCGCGTGTTTGACAACCGATTGAAACAAACCTTTGATTGAAAACTGAAAACAAAATTAAAATTGCATTTAATTGCATTGAAAATTCAAAATACTTTTCATTTAACAAATGACTTACGGTTTGAGATATCATTAAGTATTTTATCACTTTTAGACGGCGGTGGAGCCGAGGACTGGAAAATGGGCAGCAGATGAGTGGCCGGTGTTATGATGTGATACCTGTTGGCCGACGAGTGGTTTGTCTGATTCGAGTCGTAGTTATGGCTGTATTGCGATGAAATGAGTGGCAATGAATGCGATTGTTGTGGCGATGGGTTGTTGATTGCGTTGTGAGACTGACTGGTGTTGTGCTGAACGATGACACTGTTATGCTGTCCACCGGCCGACCCATTGCTCAACGATAATAAGATATTGGCCGCCTCTGTGGTGTCGGGTTGACCTGTTGTTCCCGATGATTGTGTTGGCGTGTGTTTTATTTGATTGCCATTTTGGTGTCTAAAACAAAACCCATGTCTTTGCAACTCTTTGGTGCAGCCGTCGCGCGAACACAGTCTCCGCCACTGCTTCCCATTGAACTTCTTCCTGATCCCATTGGGCGCCGAAACTATATCTCCATTTTTATACTTGTTAGGAGTGGCGGGAACCGATGGTGTGGTTACAGGGATGACTGGTTGTTGTGCGAGCGATGCCATCGTTATAACGCTGATCACATTCGGTGAGTACGTGGGCTGGTGTTGGCCAACAATTGCTGAATTACTCGAGTAGTGTTGGACACCATTTGTGCGGTCAAAGACATCAATACCATTCATATTGATTATTTTAATTAAAGTTATGCAACAAATAACTCATTTTATTACACAAAATCACACAAATAATAGTATAAAGTTTTGCAAAGTTTTTTACAGTTTTAGAGTACAGTTATGCGCATATTATAACGAGAATAAGTGTAATAATGTGTGTGAAGGAGGGGCTCAATTACTATTAGTGTGACATGTGATCTCGTAGTGGTCCTTGACGTGTACTGTATTATATACTCGCACTGAATGTATGATTGCATTAAAGCAACAAAAGTGTAACTCATTTAAACGTAAATCACTTTAAAATAAATATGTGATAAGAATTTAGATTCTTGATTAGTATTATTATATCTATTCACACGATGTAGATGTAAAATGAATATTTCTTTAACTTTTTAATGTCCCTGATAATATTTCTTTAGATTCATATGTGTGATGTACTCTATTATTTTGATGTGAAATTCAATTTACTGTTATTTTGACCACAAATTTGTTTTAATTTGTCACTAAAACAAAAACTATGCTTAAAGTCTATAACTTTCGCTTAAATATCATGCAATTTATTGTTAATATATCGCTATATAAAACATTTTATTAAAATTTTAAAACAAGATTAACAGACAATGAAAGTATAGTCTGAATCCATAATCACTATTAAAACTTCTTTTGGAAGTCATTATTGAAGGTCTCATTGAAGGCATTTGTCGGCCAATTGTGTCAATGCGTTGCCATCGAGTCGGAAGACAATACACATGTCCTCACTGTGTGTCAAGTTAGTGGCGCCCACTTTGGTGGACAAGGAAATGGATCTATCATTCCATGAGAGACAGTCCCACTCGAAACGTGTGCAGGCAGTCGTTATGGCTTGTTTAGCCACCCGTGCCATAAGCGCCACTTCCACACCTGTGCCCCGGTATTCTTGCTTGACATACAGGTGTTCCATCCAGACTCCCCTCGCAGTCGATGCCGCGTACTTCGGGTAATATAAGGCCAAACCTATGAGTTGTTTGTCGTTGTCGTCGAGATGTGCGACAAATGTGCGGAACTGTATGTCCGTTGGGTCACTGAATCCGTCCACTTCTAATTGCTTGTGTCCGACCACTTGATCCGGTGATTGTCTCTGATATGCGGCCAACTCTGCCAACAATAGTGCAATTTGTTGGCAGTCCTCTCGACGGCCTTCCCTTATAGTGAACATTGGTTTCTGGGTTTGCATTCTTTGCAAATAATTATAGTTTAACAGACTATCAGTATCTGTAAGTGTTTAACAGGTCTTATGAGAGCTCTTACGGGCATCGGTCGGCCATTTGTTTCAATTGGTTGCCATTGAGTCTGAATTCCTGTGTCTTGAGACCAGTGTCCGACATATCAATGGCGCCCAACTTCTTGTAAAAGGAAATGGCTTTCTCATTCCACGCAAAACACCACCACTCTATTCGGTTACTGCCAACGGAAATAGTTTGTTCAGCTACCCGTGCCATTAGAGCCAGTCCCACACCAGTGCCTCGATATTCTGGTACGACATAGAGGTCTTCCAGCCATAGTCCCCTCCCAGACCAGGCCGAGTACTTCGGGTAATACAACGCAACGCCAATGAGTTTANCACTCTATTCGGTTACTGCCAACGGAAATAGTTTGTTCAGCTACCCGTGCCATTAGAGCCAGTCCCACACCAGTGCCTCGATATTCTGGTACGACATAGAGGTCTTCCAGCCATAGTCCCCTCCCAGACCAGGCCGAGTACTTCGGGTAATACAACGCAACGCCAATGAGTTTATTGTCGTTATCGATGGGATGTACGACAAATGTGCGGAACTGCCTGTCCGTTGGATCACCGAAAGAGTCGGCCTCTAACTGGTCGGGTCCGACCACTGGATGATCCGGTGGTCTCTTTGCAGTGTCGGCCAACCCTCTCATCAAATTAGTGATTAACTCTTGTTTTATCATATATTTTACATTTATACTGTATTCAAAACCTTGATATTTTGGCTAAAATTTATACTGTATGCCCTTATTATACTTTGTGGTATAAGGGCCACAAACATCAAAAAATAAACCAGAATTTCATTCATAACCCTCTCATCAGTTGTGTTATTTGTTGGCAATCCTCTCGACGCCCTTCCCTTATAGTGAACATTGGGATGTCGTTTGGATTTTTGCAAATGCTATCAAAATCTGTTTGATATTCAATTCAAACTTTATGAGTTATAATGACCAGAATAATGGCTCACTTTACCTTATATTATACCTTTTCAAAAGTTTGTTTTTTTTGGGGGGATGTGATGTGATGTCAAGTGAATACTATTCAATCAATGATTTTAAATGACTGTTTTGTATAAAGTAATTGATTGCAATTTGGTGTACACTCGTACTGAATGTATGATTGCATTAAGCCAAAAAAATTCTTACTCATATCTATATGTAAATCATTTTTTAACATAAATATGTGATAAGAATTTTTAATTCAATTCTTTATTTTCATTATATACCCTCATGATGTAGATGTAAAATGAATATTTTCTTTAACTTTTTAATATCTCTGATAATATTTCTCTAGATTCTTATGTGTGATGTAATCTATTATTTTGATGTGAAATTCAATTTTGGATTTACTGTCATTTCGACCACAATTTGTTTTAATTTAGCTAAAAATGATAAAACAATTTATCAACAAAAACATAAATTATTTTTAAATTCTATAACTTTCGCACAATTATGCCATTAATGGTTTATTATCGCTATCTTAAAACATGATTAACAGATAATAAAAGTATAGTCTGAATCCATAATCACTATTAAAACTGCTTCTGGAAGTGATTGAGAGGTCTTATTGAAGACATTTGTCGGCTAATTGTGTCAATGCGTTGCCATCGAGTCGGAAGATAATAGTCTCGCGTTTGGTGTCCACGTGAACGGCGCCCAACTTCTTGTAAAAACGAATAGCCCTCTCATTCCATGTCAGACACTCCCACTCGAGTAGGCCACAGCCCTCCCGGAGCAGCCGTTTAGCTAACTGTGCCATAAGTGCCGTACCGACACCGGCGCCCCTATGCCCTTGTTTGACGTACATGGCCTCCACCCAGACACCCTTCCCCTCCCACGTCGAGTACTTATAGAAGTAGAGGGCGAACCCTATGATGTCGGAGGTGTCGGTGCGTTGGGCCACAAACGTGCGGAACAGGGGATCGCCGGTGCGGTCGAAGCCGTCCTCCTCCAACACTTTGTGGTCTATTCGCATCTTGTGGTCCGGGATCTTCTCATAGACGTCCAGCTCTCGGATCATACCCTCAATGGCTACACAGTCCTCGCGAGCGCCGCGTCTTATGGCAAACATAGTGTTTCTTAAGTGAGAGTTTTGGGAACAGTTGGTGTGATATCGCAGACTAACTTTTGAATAGTTTTTTGTTGTTGAATAAACACACTTTGTGTACATAACTCCCTATTAAACATACTATACACCATACCTAATCCCTACAGGAAGTTTTAGTACACTAACAACATAGATAATATACTATTAACATTGTAACCTAACAGCATTGGATTCTTTACAATTGCAATCAAAATCTGTTTGATATTCAATACAATGTTTATGAGAATTAAATTATAATGATTATTCTCTCACCAGAATAGTCGTCTCCTTTTAGGATAACATTTCGATTATATGAGGAATGGTATGTTAAATGAACAGTGAAAGTCTTAACTTAGTTTTAATTTACATTTTATTTAATTTAGTAGATGATTGCCATTTGGTTTAGAAATATGTGACTTTATTAAGTCAACAAATTATTTATGAATTAATCGCTTAAAAACACAATTGACTTAAACCTTAAACTTATATAAAAATAAATTCTTGACTGGAATTCAATTGAACAAACATTTAGTGATAATTAGGTCTAACAGTGAGTCCGCAATCATTGAGCTGTCGGTGTCTGATCGTCGGCCACCAATCGCTGGCACTGTTGGCCGGTTAGTCGAAAGGTGTTCCAACCCTCCAGTTCCGTCAGATTCACGCCATTCAACTTCTTGTAGAACTGTATGGAACTGGTGTTCCAGTCCAAGCAGTTCCACTCCAATCGCTCGCACCCCTCATCGGCCGTCTGTTTGGCCACAGCCTTAAACAGTGCCAGACCTACGCCCGACCCCCTATGCTCTGGCTTGACGTACAGGTCCTCCATCCAGACACCCTTCCCCTCCCACGTCGAGTACTTATAGAAGTAGAGGGCGAACCCTATGATGTCGGAGGTGTCGGTGCGTTGGGCCACAAACGTGCGGAACAAGGGATCGCCGGCGCGGTCGAAGCCGTCCTCCTCCAGCACTTTGTGGTCTATTCGCGGGCCGTCCGGCATCTTCTCATAGACGGCCAGCTCTCGGATCATACCCTCAATGGCCGCACAGTCCTCGCGAGCGCCGCGTCTTATGGCAAACATAGTGTGTCTTAAGTGAGAGTTTTGGGAACAGTTGGTGTGATATCGCAGACAAACTTTTGAATAGTTTTTTTGTTGTACTTATTTGTGTGAAACACATGTATTGAGGGATAATTTGTATGATATGTGGTGTGGATTAGGGATGTCCTTCAAAAACATATGATTTTTGTATCTTCTCTTAGAACTAACAGATGTCATCCAAACCAAGAATATCTGGAATCGATTCCGTGTCCACAGGTATGCTATTTTGAAATTCTTGTATACTTTAATGTTTGAGTTAATTATTTGCAATATTAGGCGACAGACAGAC
>CAJPVJ010003139.1:0-11519 GCA_905397405.1 Oppiella nova
CAAAGAAGTCAGTACCTATAATATTATATTATATTGAAATCACATAACTAGCTCAATCATCATAATTATCATTGACAAGACAATTCCCACTAAACACGGGCCTAATGCCGGTATTAATTTAACACGAAATTCAATTGGATCAGGCTCCTTTATATCGTATTCCTCATCGCCACTATTAAACATCTCGGCTGCCATCTTGGTGATTTCATGGCCCCATTTCCTTTGTAAACCAGTCTCGGAAATGATTGACTTTCTATATAATATAAGTTAAGTTAAATAAAGTGTAACCTAGCTCATTATATCTCAATTTTAAAATGACATGCTAACTAAAGCTAAATAATGAGGGTAAGTTTATTCGTTAAAAAACTTACATATCGTTTAACTTTTGAATAACAAATGGATGTAACCTTTGACCGTAAACTGTACCAACAAGGTGAAATAAATATTTTTCATCAGCTATATGAGTAGCTTTTATGCCGCCCTTGTCAATATTTCTATCAAGGTTGTGTACTAGACCATCAGGGTCAATAAATACGTGCGTTTTATTAATGACAATTTTCTCCCTGAACATATTTCGTTGTTTAGCAAATTTATTTTTGTTTGGTTTTAATTCGTATTCACTATCATTCATAGCGTTTCGTATTAATTGAATCTCCTTGCTGTTTCCAAATTTCTATATGATTTTGTAATAAACAATTAATTATTACTATTGGATATTAATTAATTAATTTAAGTTTAGCTAAAATGAGTTTTTTAATAAAGTAACAAATAAAAAATTTATTTTAAAAACATAGTGAACTATACAAACAAAGTTTTTATTTATTGAGCATGCATGATGTAGTGAATATTAATGTGTAGTAATTATACTTACTAATATTTGATTTATCCGTTCATCAGTGTACCAGATAATTGGTTTCAAATTAGGATTTTCAATTAAATCGTCCAATGAATCGATGACAGAATAATATGTATTTACAGTTGTGGACAAAATTATCGATGAAAATGCATTTAGTAAAATAAACACCATGAGCATAAAAATTCCGAATGTTAAACAACGGTGACGCTTTTTATAGTGAACTGTACATTTAAATAAAAGATATTATATTTTATTTTAATTGATTTGATTTTAATAAAATTAATTACAGCCCATTAATGACGCCCTAATCAAATGCCATAGTAAAGTGTAATAATTTTTAAATAAATTAGGACCCAGGTGAAACATATCATTATGCATTATTGGCGTGATTACCATTGATAGAAATATGCCAAGCCAAATCTATTTTTAAAATATAGTAATATATCATAATTTTATTAAATTATATTCAAAAATTATACCCATTTATCAAATATATAAAAAGTACTATCGAGTGAATCGTACGATTCATTTGGATAAAAACTACCCAGTATAGCTATTAATGGTTGTAAAGTAAGCCGATTGGTGTGCTTGATAAAGGTTGTCAGCGTTTCAGTAATAGGGGTGTCAATGAACAATATGTCAGTCTCCTAAATAAAATAAAAATATTATTTTATAATACTAGTAATTTTCGTATGTAAAAATGATAAAGATTAAATATTGTATTGCATAATCTGATTTACGTTATTAAACAAGGCTGAATAAAAGGGTCCAATAAGCTCGTCATTGATGGTCACCCTATGTCTGTTGCCTACAAACTTTACTATAGCACTGGGTATCAAAAAAACAAAATTTAAAATTTATATACTTTTAAGATAATAATATTATTTTTAATAATTACCTGAAATGTGTTCGACGAACTAGTTCCTTTATAATAAAATAAGCTGGTGAACATAATGGTGATATATATGGTCTGTTCTTGATCTTAATTTTTAAAAAATAAATTAACCATGATTATTTACATCACATAGCGAGAAATTATATTTCAACAAAAAAGTTATCATTTTGTATCTATGATTATCAAAAACTCAATCTGAACCACATTATCATGTTAACATTATCTCAATTCTGACTAATGTTAAAATGTTTGGCACTATTTGTTTGACCCGGATTGACACTATGATAATCATAGCTCTATATAACTTACTAGTAGCTTACTATACAGTACAATTAGTACAGTAGCAGATATCATGGGCATTTTAAAATATTGCTACGTTTTTCACAACACTATTTTTAATGTGTATCGTACATACAAAATATTATAATATGTTTATAATATTTAGATAAAATATAAATACTGATCCTTATAAATATTTAATTACGGTAAACAGTGTAGTTGTGTTGCAAAACATTGTATTATTATTATAATTAATTTATTGATATATTTACAAAATATATAG
The DNA here is from genome assembly GCA_905397405.1 of Oppiella nova. NCBI lineage: Eukaryota > Metazoa > Arthropoda > Arachnida > Sarcoptiformes > Oppiidae > Oppiella > Oppiella nova. The sequence continues at coordinate 2,314 of CAJPVJ010003139.1, forward strand.
TTTTAACTAACCGCTTGACTCGATGTAAATGTAAAATGTCCAACCTGGGTAAAGTTATATCCAAAATTATAAACCTCGCCATCTTGCATGTGAAATAAACACTGACGGTTTGCCTTGATAATATCCATGAATTAAAATAAATTACGTAAAATTAATTAATAGCTACTGTTTAAAGAGGATATATTTATTGGATCTTGATAATACAGTATTATATTACGAGATTATATTAGCAATATTATATTAAATATGTTTTCGTAAAATGTAATTTCGTAGTAAATTAAACTGGCGTGGTCGATATAAAACTTTATTAATTAAATTAATTACTAGATTTAATTATTCTAATTAAAATATTTAATAAAATGATAATTATTTTATTCTAAAAGTAATCAACAAAATATATAGTATAACATAATAAAAATTATTATCATTAAAAGTGTTCATTAGGATATGTTTTTCATAAAATTCATAATACAATATTAATTTTTAGAAACTCAATAATATTTTTAAAAAAATTATTTTTCTGTTAATATTTTTTGTACAAAAAATGAATTTTAAAAGCGTTTTATTAATATAATTTATTATTATTATGTTCATTACATTTAATTAAATATATTTTTCTTTTTGGGTTTTGTATCTCATATATAATGTTAAAAAGATATCAAACATTTAGTTGTTATTAATATTTTTTGATATATTTTCATATTTGTCTATAGTAAACAACAAACAATATAATGATTATATTAATGTTTTTATTATTTTTATTTTTCAATTAAGTAGTTTAATTATTTAAATGATATACACAAATTATCGTTTAGAAATGTACTTTCAATAATTATTATCAAAATTTTTGAGAAATATACTGTAAAAATATACAAAAATAAGTTTATATGCACTTAACATTTTTAACAAAGACAATTGAATCACCTTGATCATAAACATCAGGGATTTCCTTTAAACATATACACAATTATAAGTAAATAATTTCGAAATTATCAAAACTTTTAACGGAAATACAAAATATATACACATTTAACGCACGTTTACTCGCAGTATATAAAGGGCTATAAAATTAGTTTCAAAAAATAATTGTTACGTTTATTTTAGTATCAATCACTGTATTGAGAATGAGGGCTATACTGTTAACCCTGGTGATTATTGCTGCAATTATTTGCTGTATGTTATAATTTAGAGATATTTTTAATTAATTACTTAGAAGTTAAATTATAAACATAAAATAATCGCTATGTTATAATTAATTACAGTTTGTACCTAAAACACAATGATGCTAGTTAATATTTAATATTTTATTCATAATAGCCATTGACGCTCAATATGAACGGGATGGCCTATTAGGTCGGGTGAGACCACTGATCCGCGAATATGAGTCCCATAGGGGTCGGTACCAAAAGACTAACCGCCAACTGGCCGCCAGACTCGACCAGGAGTTACGTGTTATACGTGAGTTGGAAAGGGAGCTCTCGAGGGCCAGTCGTACGCTAGACCAACAGCGCTACCGGGCCTACGAGCAGAGGTATTTCAGACACCAGAGCCGGTTGAAGGAGCTGTTAGGTTAGGGACAGGCGTTACAGATATTATTATATCAACAGTGAATACAAAACACGCGTTGAACTCTGCTTTAATATGACTGAACACTATTGGTCACCATTATAATGGTGGACAATATTGTTTAGTCATATTAAAGCAAGGTGTCTCAAATATTATATATTTTTTGTCTCGTATAATTGAATTGTACATGTTATGAATGAATAAATTTTCAGTTTAAAAATAATCTATAATACATGTTTTATTTTATCGCATCAGATACTCATTTTAATTATAAACAATTTGCTTTCTTTAAAAAATAAAATATGAATAAAACATTATACTAATTAATTTTTATAATACGCAATATTATTTGAACTATGTATGCAAGTACTGTATTATTATTATATGTTGTTATTATTATTAAAATACTGTAATATAATATATTGATTAATTTATGAAATGTTCAATTCATTTCTTATTTTCAAAAGAATTTTGCTTGAATCATATACAAGTTTATAGTTCATTTTTATTATAAAACATGTTCATAACACAGTGAATTAATAAATTAATAATTAAGTTGCATAAATTAATAATTCATAACTATTTGTAAGGAATAACAACTATATTATAACTCATAAAATTTATGTAAATTATATTCTTATATATTTTCAATTAAATTATTTAAATATTGTACTTTAATTAAAATGTTATTAATCTACAGTATTAATGTTTATTATTGGCATAGCACATTCTAAGTATACTCAAATTAAAATATTTTTTAAATTAAATAGATCTTATAAATAGATATTTAATAATAAATCAATTTAATTTTTACAAGATATTTTAAATGAAATTTTAAAATATTATCGTAGAGTATAATGAATAAATATTAACAATCATTATGAATTATTTTAGCATACTTTTGTATATGTTATGTTTGTGTGGATGTGTGTATCAAACGTATAAAATAAGTTTATTATACTTTTCGTACGAAACCACTACTAATGTTAAGTATGAGTCCACCGGATGGGTATCATTACCGGGTTTTACTATTTGCGTTGATAAAGGTTTATTAATAAATGATTGGAGCATCAAGCACAATTATACCAAACAAAACAATCAATTTGATTATAACAATTTCAACAAAAAATACACTATTGGTCAGCAATTCAATATAATATTACCTAGTACAGATCAACCTAGTTTTACATGCACAATCCGACATGGTCAGTACTGGATCAATTATATTAAACTTTACAATTATACACGATCAATTACTGGTAATAAACATTGTTGGACATTGTTTCATGATACAAATTTTAATTTTAATGACAACAAAAAGTATCACGCTAATGTTATTAATAATGGTTGGAATAATAGGGCATTATTTAAAATTAGCATGTCAGTAAATTATACGGATATTAATAAAAAGCTAATAATTCATATGCATTCCCGACATGAATTAATTGGCGATCAAAATGATAAGGGTGAAATACACCTACATAATAATGCCCGGGTCTATACTATTCACTATCGGGAAAAGGTTGTCAAATACATGGCTAACCATAGGTACCGATCCAATGGCCAATGTTTTACTAGTCATACTCGGGATGAATGTGTTATGGACTGTAAACGCAGTATATATACAAAAATGCATCAAGGTGTTTATAATGGATTTATGATGTATAGTAATATTAGTAATAAGTACCTAGATATGAATTTTCTACCTATGAAGGCATACGAGTACTTTAAACACGATGTTGAATCTAATTGTACTAGATCGTGCAATGTCAAAATTGATTGCGTTAAGCACTATTATTTTTTAAGCACAAGTCATACGGGTTATAGTCAAGGTAGGGGTGATAATGTCTACCCTGTTTTGGTGGACATACCCTCAGAGCCCACCACTGTCTACGAGATTTCGCTGAAGATGTCTGTCGAGGAATACCTGATACTTATTGGAAGTGTTGTGAGTCTATGGTTTGGATTCTCTATAATACTATTGACGGATGTTTTGCGACAAATACTATTCAAAGTTTATATTAAAGTTTCAAATTATGTTACAAATAATAACAATAATTTAATGTTTAAAACAGTAATAAATATACCGGTATTTAGAATAAATATAAATCGTGTGGACGCTAAATAATTAAATAAAAAAATATTTAAAAAGAAATTAAAAAGTGTTTATTAGGTAACTTAAATTACTTAAAAATTATAATCTTCAAACTTTTTCATTTTTATTCATATTTATAGTTGCATTAGATTCTTATGACATACTGTATATGTATTATATTGATTTAATTTAATCATACTTATTAATGTTTATTTTGTTGCAAAAAAAAGTGTATTTGAGTAAATAAAATTTAATTTTACTAATATTATTTATTATAAAAAATAAACAAATTACTCGAGATAAACATTTTCATTTTAGTCAACAAAAAACATTAAAATAATATTATTTATATTCAAGACTTTTGTAATAAAATAAATTATTATGATTCATAACTATTAAAAATACATTTAATGTACAATGGTTAATTATTTTAACTTATTTCCATATTTATTATGTTTATCTGGATGTGTGTATCAAACGTACAAGATAAGTTTATTATACTTTTCATACGAAACCACTACTAATATAATATACGAATTGGGGGATAGCCTAACACTACCGGGCATTACATTATGTAAAATAAAGCCTCGAAAATCAGCAAACAACTTTTTTCTACAAAATCTTAATGCAACCATCAAGGACATGTTTCAATCAATGCCACCAATTAACGAATGGTTTACATGTCGTGTTATTAACACCAATGATCAAGGTAATGTTAGTTGCGATTCAATTGCCAACTATAGACTATCATTGGGACGTGGAATACATTGCTTGACACTATTCGCGCAAATTAATGGCGAATCAAATGATCATTATAATATAGATAGAAATTCGTACCTGGGTATAAATATTAATGTATCACACGTTGGACGGGGTAGTGGGCCGTTGTCGTCCCGCGTAGCCCTACATTCCCGCTACGAAACGATATATTTTAAAAATAGTATACCACAAATCATGCCACCCTCGGTCACTTATAGCAAGATTACAGTCAAGCATATGTTCAAAATCAACGATAATATGTGCGGTTATCGCGAGTCGAGTCAGTATTGTATCGCCAAATGTATGGCTAATCGCACGCAACATATGCGCGAATACCCGGCAAACATGTTATGCTACGACCGGAACAGTAGTTTAAAAATATCCGATATGTCCGTAGATATAGATCGAGTCAGTATTGTATCGCCAAATGTATGGCTAATCGCACGCAACATATGCGCGAATACCCGGCAAACATGTTATGCTACGACCGGAACAGTAGTTTGAAAATATCCGATATGTCCGTAAATATAGCATACATGGATTATTGTCGTACTTTGTGTAAAAATGTCAATGATTGCATTAGGGAGTATTTTACTTATGAACACAAAGCAACCAGGATTAAATTACATGGTTATACAGTATGGCCCAAAGACGAGCCCACACTGGTGTACGAGATATCACTTAAGATGTCTGCCGAGGAATACGTGTGTCTTATGGCAAGTGTTGTGAGTCTATGGTTTGGATTCTCTGTCATTATGTTAACTCAATTTATACGACAAATGTGTGCAAAAATTACAATAATAAGAAATTTGCTAAACATTTTTAAAAATTGTAGTAGATGTATTAATAATTATTTATTTCAAACAGTTATAAACAAAAATACTATCAAGATAAATATGATTCAAAATCGTATAAATGTAAACAAATAGATATTTGAGCTAACAATGCGTTGAAAAACTGTAGTAGATGTATTAATAATTATTTATTTCAAACAGTTATAAACAAAAATACTATCAAGATAAATGTGATTCAAAATCGTATAAATGTAAACAAATAGATATTTGAGCTAACAATGCGTTGATTAGAAAGGACCTAGCTTATTGTAATTAAAACCTCTTGATTTACAATCTATTAGCATGGTATAATAACAATATATAAAAACGAGTCAGAGTTACAATATTAGGTATTAATGCACTTGACAGCAAAATGTATAGAGTTTTTATAGCGTGTCGACTCATATAACCACCGATTTGGACACCTAAGACATTTTCATAGTTTACCGGACCTGGATATTGTTATTATACCATGCTAATAGATTATAAAACAGGCGGTTTTAATTACAGTAAGCTAGAACATTTCTAGTCAACGCATTGTAAGTGTTATCTCACAAATAATCAATATGTTATATAATTAACTTTTCTATGCTTTTGACTAAATTATAAGCAATATTGTCACCATTGAGTATTTATGAAACTGGATTTACTTAATCTTAAATTTTTAGCTTATTTATTTATTTAATATTATAAACACTAATTCGATAAAATCATTAAAATATCCCATTGATTAATAACGTAATATAAATTCGAAAAATAAATAACAAAATTGAACTCTCACAAAAATAGTTAAAAATTGCCCATTTTAATTATTGAATAATAGATTTTGTAGATTTACTAGTAACGCATAATAATTGCCTTTAAAACATAATTAAAATTTATTGTCAAATATTTTCTAATATTTATGAGTTAAGCTTCAAAAATTCAAAAGTCTTGATCTGGTCACTCTAAATGTAAATTATAAGTTATACTGTACGACTCATAACTATCAGGTTATATTTTAATGTTTTCATAATAAATCAAAATGTTAATACACTTTTCTTAATATTATAATTATATGTAAGTACTTAATATAACTTAATATAACTAGTAATGTATTTTACTAATGAAAATAAGTTTATTAGCACGAACATGTTAGTACATACTGTAATCATTAAATATACTGTAGTCGTATATTATTTAATAACTTATTTCACAATAAAAACTACTTTTATATTTTCACCCAAACGTTATCACTTTCAAACAAAAACAAAGTTTATATCATTCATAGCAAGAAAATTATTAGAAACTAAACATTTTTAAAGAAAATGTTATCAAAAATTAACAAAAAGTTATTTCAAATAATTTGTTGCATACTATGTTTAATGGGATGTATGTATCAAACGTATAAAATAAGTGAACTATACTTTTCCTACGAAACCACTACTAATGTGCGGTTTATGTCCAGTAGTGAACGCATAACTCAGCCAGCATTCACATTTTGCACTGATAAACGTTACAACATTAAATGGAAGTACAGACACAACTTCACCATGCTCGATCAATTAAACAAGCTCACAATTGGACAACAATTTGCTAAAATTAACCCAAACTTGAATGTCGGCCTGACCATCATGTACCAGGGCACAATTTAAGATGCGACGAAAACAACCCGTACGTTTACTCAATTAATCGGAATTATTTTTGTACCACAATTTTCTCAAGTCGTTTTCATGAAAAGGTGATAGGTAAAAATTTATGGGATAAAATGGAGCAAGTGAGAATCTCTATGGTCTATTACGACAATGTTAGTAGCCTGCTACTATTTCATATGCACGCGCGCACAGAGCGCATATATAATGATTTTCGTAATGGTCACAAAATATTATTTGCGAAAGGTCAAACAATTGATAATATTAAATACACGGAAGTTATCGTAAAGTACCGCCATTTGCATAATTGCTTTCAAAATGGCCGCACTCGTGATGATTGCTTTTATGAATGCGTACATACCCTGTATCAACAAAAGTACCATGCTATACACCCTCTACATTTGTTTTATCAGGATAATACTAATAAGTCTACTCATAAACTATTTTTTGCTGAGTTATCTATAGTTGAAAAATTAGATAAATTTTGTGATAAGAAATGCAGTGATAGGGTAGAGTGCATTAAATACTATAACACAATAGATATTAAACCATCCACGTTGAATAATCAACCATATTATCAACTAGATATAGATATCCCGATTAATCCGTCCATATTATACGGGATATGACTGAAAATGTGTTTCGAGGAGTACTTGAGTCTAACGGCGAGTATTATAAGCCTATGGTTTGGGTTCACAATCATAGCCGGGACGCAGTTTTTACGACAAATTTGGATAAAACTAAAAAAACCGTAACTATTTTATTGGGTTTATAAATAAATTTAATTGTTTACTGTTAAAACAAAGGTGTTATAATATTAACCTTAATATGAAATTTGTTTTTAAACGTAATGCACGAAAAATACATCCAATACATATGACATTAAATAATAAATAAACCAATAATTTATTGTAACAATTAGTTAAAATCGTTTATTTTTAATATCTAAATAAGACATTATTAAATAAAGTTTGTGTCAAAATAATATATTGCATTGCAAATTGAATTGTATTTATATAATAAATTATGATTATAAAAGCTTTATTATTTTAAATAAAAAATTATATTATCTAAAATAAAAATTATGTAATTTATAAATATTTGTATTTAAGACAACTTTTTTATTTTGTGATAAAACATTATATTTTCAATAAATAATAAGTTACTAATATAAATTACTCTAATTAGCAATTAATGTTATATTAAAATAATTTTAAAAAGTAATTGATCAACATAATTGTTATACAAAGGCCTATAAATTAAAATAAATAAATAATTTTTATTTATAAATTAAATGCACATAAATATGTAAATAATTTAGTCTAATGTTATAAATATTGGATATGGTTTGACTATTACAGGTACATTATATTAATTAAAAACAATTCCAAGCAACGCCACCGCTCACCCCATAGCACAGAGTGGAGGCGCAGAGAAGTCATTGGCAGTGCAATGGCACCCATTTCCGACACCTGTAGGAAGAGGGCCTGTGTGGCGCCCTCCCTGAGAGGGTAACCCCTCTCCCAACACCGACAACACCAATACTAGGAAGGAGTGGAGACCGCTGCGAGCCACTCCTACCCATATGCACATGGCGTCGCGGACCTGTTCGCCGTGGCACCACATGACATTATAATAGCATAAAATAAATAAAGAATCCCGATAGTATATTACTAATCTAAATATTTTGTTAAAAATTTTATACGATACTAACATAGTATTATTATATTATATTTATAATTATACAATATTAATTATTATTTAAGGAAATTATTTATATGTAATTTAGTAACCTGTTTCCTTTGAACAACTATATTACTGACATTAGTTTTGGGTTTAATTTTAATAATATTTTTAATTAAAAATTTTTTATTTATTATAAAATTCATTAATTTATACTTCACTGCCATCTGTTGACAAAAGTCGGTGACAAATAAAATATTGAACCCAAACCATAGACTCAATACACTGGCAATAAACAGCATGTATTCCTCGAAAGACATTTTCAAGGTTATCTCATAAATGGTGGTAGGCTCTTCCGGACGATTAATTCGAACAAGGTGATATTTAGTCTTGTTTGTTTGTTCAGTATTGTATTCAATCGAATAGTAATATTGGTTGCAATCGATTTTATCCTTATACTTCTCATTACATTGATCATAAATCTGTTTTCCATTGTGGGAATTAAAATATAATTTGCCCATGGTAAAATTGTGGTATTCATTTTCGTAAACAAGTGTGTTTGGATTTGGATTTTTGTCCTGGGAAATAGCCTGCTCAATATAGCATTTAAATATAGCATCCTCCTTAGTTTGCTCTGTA
>CAJPVJ010003140.1:0-11517 GCA_905397405.1 Oppiella nova
CTGGCGGCGTCTCGTTTCTGTCCACAACTGCCGCAATAGTATTGATTCGATCCCATCAGGTATTCAACCTTTAGTTCATTGACATTAGAAACAAACAAATTGTAATCAATTCACTCATTCATGAGAAAAGAGCAAACCTTTAAATAATCGGCTAAACTCTCGTAAATATCTTTACAGCCCTTTATGTTAAGATCCAATTCATAGAATTGCGATTCCCTTGAAGACATGTCTTCACACGTCTGACATCTTTATGACATAGAAATGAATGGAAATATATTTTCATTATATTAATTAGAATTTAAAATTAAAATATAGTTGAGTCAAGACCTGGTAATGTAAGCAAATTTGCCGCAGTATTGGCTTTGTATCACTTTCTGGACGTTGGGATTCTTCTGGAACTGTAACTTCTTCTCAATGAGAGAGAAGAATAGATTAGAGAACTCGTGTGCGTCCTGTTGTCGGTTCTCATCCAATTCAAGACATTTTATGATAGGCTTCGGATCCACTGAACTTATCTCGAGAGCACGTCCTAACCTGGAAACTCATTCAGTCGCCTAAAGTCAAGAAGGTATTCGTGGCGCCAGGAAATGGAGGCATTCAAACGTTAGGTCCAAAAGTGGAGACAATCGGTCTGTGGTTTAAATTTAAATTATAATTTTAAAACTAAGTGAAGAATTCCATTAGATTTGGATATAAAGAATGTGGAGAAAGTGGTTGATTGGTGTACTAAGAATAGCCCACAACTGGTTGTCGTGGGTCCTGAAGACCCCCTCGATAGGGGTGTTGCCGACCAGTTGAGTGAACGAGGAATTCGATGCTTTGGTCCCAAGAGAGAGGCCGCACAGATTGAAAGCAATAAATCATTTGCCAAAGACTTTATGAAAACTCATGGCATTCCGACGGCTCGCTATCAGAACTTCAAAGATGCAAATGAAGCCAAAAATTTTGTGAGAAATGCTTCGTTCAATGCATTAGTAGTAAAGGCCAGTGGATTAGCCGCTGGAAAGGGCGTTATAGTGGCCGCCAATAAGGACGAGGCGTGTAATGCCATCGACTCTATTTTGGTGAACAAAAACTTTGGAAGCGCTGGAGATATGATTGTTGTGGAAGAGCTGCTCGAAGGAGATGAAGCCTCAGTGTTTGCATTCACTGATGGAATTGACTTCAAGACATTACTTCCATCACAAGATCACAAGAGAGCTTTTGAGAACGATAGGGGACCCAACACTGGAGGAATGGGTGCTTATTGTCCCTATCCTTTCCTCGACACAAAAGCAGTAGAAGTCATTGAAAGAGACATTTTGGGCAAAACTATTAATGGCTTAAGAAAGGAAGGAAAACCATTTGTTGGTCTCTTATATGCGGGTCTTATGATCACAAAAGACGGACCAAAAGTTATTGAATTTAATTGTCGTTTTGGAGACCCAGAGACACAATCAGTTATTCCACTTCTAGACTCAGATTTATATGAAGTACTCTTTGCATGCACTCAACAAAATTTAAAATCCATTGAACTTAAATGGAAAAACAAGAGTGCATGCGGTGTAGTGGTGGCCAGTAAGGGATATCCTGACACTCCGGTCAAAGGGCAACTAATTGAAGGCATTGACGAGGCTGTTAAACAGGGTTTACTTGTCTTTCATGGTAGCACTCAATACAAAGACAATAAGTATTATAACTCTGGCGGAAGAATCTTAACAGTGGTTGCAGTGGACGATGTATTGGAAGGAGCCGTCAAGAAAGCTATTAATGGGGCCAACCTCATCAAAATTGACCAGAGCTTTTTTAGAAAAGATATTGCCCATAAAGCTTTAACAAGGTAACGTTTATCATTTTCATGCTAACATTAATGTTTTACAAGATTACAGTATATTTGTTTTAAAAAAGTAGAGATAACTAAATTTAATAGCAAAAGATCTGTCAATTCAAATAGGCAATTAGTGTATTGGAAATATATTTATTTTAATATTTATATCATAACATAAAATCTATTTATAGATTACCGAAATCATTAGATTATAAGTCAAGTGGTGTCGACATAATTGCTGGCGAAGAGTTGGTCAATAAGATTAAGAGGTTTACAAATCAAACCAATAGAAGCGGAGTTATCGATCAAATCGGAGGATTCGGTGCTTTGTTTGATTTGAAAGGCGCCGGTTATAAGGACCCCATTCTCGTGTCGGGTACTGACGGTGTGGGCACTAAACTCAGAGTGGCTCTTGAATATGGAAAAGTAGATACTGTGGGAATAGATTTGGTGGCCATGTGTGTCAATGATATCCTGGTCCAGGGTGCAGAACCATTATATTTCTTAGACTATTTCGCGTGCAGTAAACTTGAAGTTAATATTGCGGCCAAAGTTATTGAAGGCATTGCTATTGGATGCAGAGATTCCTACTGTGCTCTCATTGGTATAAATGATTTATATGATATATTTTAAATAAGCTAATTATAAACTAAAACTTTAATTTAATTTAAATTTAAAACTATCATAACTTTATAAAAATTATTTAACAAAAATCTATAGGCGGAGAAACAGCGGAGATGCCGGGGATGTATGCCGAGGATGACTTTGATTTGGCTGGTTTTGCTGTGGGAGCTGTCGAAAGACAGTCTCTTTTGCCACGATTGCAAGACATAGAGGTTAACGATGTAGTCATTGGCGTCCCGTCGAGTGGTGTTCACAGCAATGGTTTCAGTCTTATTCGCAAATTAATTTCAATAAAACAAGTCAAATACACGGATGTGACACCTTTTGATCGGTCGACCACTTTTGGAGATGTGTTACTAAAGCCCACAAAACTCTATGTCAAGTCATTATTACCGGCAATCAAATCTGGAAAAATCAAAGCTTTGTCACATATCACCGGCGGTGGTCTAATTGAAAACATTCCCCGGTATAATACCAGTCAATTGCATTCAAAATGACATCAAATAATATAAGTTAATTTACAGAACTTTGCCCAAACATTTGGCTGTAGTATTGGATGCATCCAAATGGGAAGTGCAGGATATCTACAAATGGATTAAAGCTGAAGGAAATATTGCTGACAGAGAAATGCTGAAGACGTTTAACTGTGGTTTAGGAATGATCTGTATTGTCAGTCAAACAAACGCTCAATCAGTTGTTGATATGATTAAAGCGAATGGAGAGAAGGCTTATATTGTGGGAAATGTTATACAACGGAAAGATGAGGGCGTAATTGTAAATAACTTTCCGGTCACTCCGAGAGCACAGTTACCTCATTTGAAAAAGAAAAGAGTAGCCGTCTTATTGTCAGGGTCGGGCACTAACTTTCAAGCAATTGTTGATTATGTGTCACAAAATGCAAGCAATACTGCCATCGATTTAGCATTAGTTATATCGGATAAGAAGGAAGCCGAAGGGGTTGCCAGAGCACAGAGGGCTGGCATCACAACCAAGATTTTGATTAAGAAAAAAGTTGAGTCCCGAGAAGAATATGACGAGAGGATCCAAAAAAGCCTTTCTGAACACTCAATAGATTTGGTTTGTTTGGCCGGTTATATGAAGATAATGACCGATGCTTTTGTCAATTCATGGACGGGAAGGATGATTAACATTCACCCATCAATATTGCCGCTATTCAAAGGTATGAATGCCTATCAACAGGCATTGGACGCCAGGGTCAAAATAACGGGCTGTACCGTGCATTTCGTGACACCTGAGATGGATGCCGGCCCTATCATAGCACAGACTTCTGTTGACATCCATGTGAACGATACGGTGGACACTCTCATGGAAAGAGGCAAACGGGTTGAACACCAAACATATCCCAAAGCTCTAGAACTTGTGGCTCAAGAGAAGATTGTTCTCTCTTCCGATGGCAACACAATTGTTTATAAGTCATAAAACCATCACTTCTTTACAAACTATTAATAAACTAAACTATTAATTACTTCTAATGTTTATTCATTTATTCCAAATCTAACTTATTTTGCTTATCATATCAATTGAAACAATCTAAAAATATTAGCATCAATTTGATTCTCATTTGAGTAACTAATATCAATCTAAATATTAAATGCAATTTATTAAATTTCTTACTCATTGATGATTTATAAGTTTTGTCTGTTTATGATGATCTAGGTCTCAAACTAAAATCTTGATCGTTTTACTTTATTATGGTCATGGCATTTGAAAATAATCTAAATTTAACAAAAATATAAATATTACCAAGATAACTATAGATCATTAAATAGAATTCTTAAACAAAGTTGACCTTGTTCAGATAAAGTTTAACTTATATTAAGAAATGTCTAACAGCAGCCATATATTTGTAGAAGTTTTTGAATTTCTCATATATTGCTACCAAGTAATTGGATTTATTATATATCATAGTATTAACAATTCAGGTTAAAGTTAATATCCGATCCTATAAGAATACATTACATATCAAACAAAACTTGACAACTCTATTAGCTTGGTCAATTTATAATGAAGAGAACTACAGTATCTAAATTATCGATACGTTTATGAAAACTATGTTTAAGTAAATAGTGTTTGACTATCGAAGTAAAGTGAGAATGGATTGAATGTACGACAGAGTGATTGTATGGTTATGTGACAAATGATGTGAAGAAATGGTTAAATCTCGTCATTCAGTGATCTAATGGTAAGAAAGTGTTGTGCAGTGAATGGATGGCAGAGTTGAGTGAGTGTTGACGTGAGAGTGGAGTGAATGGGAAGCAGTAGTAGTCCTGTACTTAGTCTATGATACGCGTGAACTCGCGTCAAGTGACTCTCTGTTTACATCGACTCTTGACGCAAGTGAATTGTGATATTAGGCACGGATTGAGCGGTGATTGCTGTGACACACGTGTGGACACCACGAACACCACTGACCACTACGAGCACGATAGGACACCCCATCCCGAACGGGTCCCATGAATCGCAAAATCAAAGGCAATAACTGTTTTGATTGGGCACTAAGTGTGCCAAATGTCGATCAAATCAATGTGAGTCACCTGAACCGGGTGTACAAGTTGGACACGAATGTGTGCAAGGCCAAAAACAATAAGTATGCCATCAGTCATACCATTGCCACCACTGTATTGACCAATGAATTGATTGATTGCCAGGAATTGTGTGCAAAACATCCGATGTCTCAATGGTTTGGGTGAGAAGTCATGGCTGAGTCCATCGGACAACACATCCAATGCCATCAATGACTCGGAATTGGGCCTAAGAGTGGACGGCACGTTCGTCGGCCTCAAGAACTTAGGCGCCACTTGTTATGTCAATTGTCTGCTTCAGGTTTGTCTCCATTCACTCATTTCATTATCCAATGATGACATTCTTGAGATACCTATTGATTGTGACAATAGGTGTGGTTTCATAACCCTATCTTCCGATCGATGGTATATCAGTGGAAACCAGAAGAAGATCCCGAAGAGATCGAAGTGCACACAAACAATGCATTGAATTCTCTGAATGAAGAGTTTGTTCCCAAGACATGTATCGGCAAATTGCAGCTAATCTTTGCTTTAATGCAATTCGGAATCAGAAGTTCAGTGGATCCGAAGCCTATCATAAAATGTCTTGAATTGGATGAGAACCGACAACAGGACGCACACGAGTTCTCTAATCTATTCTTCTCTCTCATTGAGAAGAAGTTACAGTTCCAGAAGAATGCCAACGTCCAGAAAGTGATACAAAGCCAATACTGCGGCAAATTTGCTTACATTACCAGGTCTTGACTCAACTATATTTTAATTTTAAATTCTAATTAATATAATTAAAATATATTTCCATTCATTTCTATGTCTTAAAGATGTCAGACGTGTGAAGACATGTCTTCAAGGGAATCGCAATTCTATGAATTGGATCTTAACATAAAGGGCTGTAAAGATATTTACGAGAGTTTAGCCGATTATCTAAAGGTTTGCTCTTTTCTTCTCATGAATGAGTGAATTGATTACAATTTGTTTGTTTCTAATGTCAATGAACTAAAGGTTGAATACCTGATGGGATCGAATCAATACTATTGCGGCAGTTGTGGACAGAAACGAGACGCCGCCAGATATATACAGCTCAGGAAATTACCGCCCGTTTTGAACATTCAATTGTTGCGTTTTGTGTTTGATCCGCACATAAAAAAGCTCAACTCTGTTATCAGATTTCCCGACACTCTTGATGTCAAGCCGTATATTCCATGTGAATCTTTGGACCCAAAGGAGACGACATATCATTTGAGTGCAGTTCTCATACATCGCGGGCCGAGCGCTCATTCCGGCCATTATATCGCTCACATCAAAGACCAAAGCACTGGCTTTTGGTTTAAGTTTAACGATGAAAAAGTCGAGGAAATTGAGGGCAAGAAATTGAAACTCGATTCGGACGAAGTGAGTGACGAAAACTGTGACACAAATGGCACTTCTTTGCCAAAGAATGACAGAAAAGGTTTACACCAATCAAACAACGCTTATATGTTGGTCTACAAGAATGAGATGCAATCGGACAACAACTCCAACGACTGGGGTTTACCTCAATATCTCATGGATTTCATTCAGAAAGACAACCAATCGTTTGAAGAATCCATTGCAGAGCAGAGAAAATTAAAAGTATTTTAGACTAAGACTTGTATTATTTGATTATTAATTTTATTTTATTTGATAGGAAGAGGAAATGTGTTGTTATATTAAACGCAAAACAGAAATCGCAAACATTTACGGACAGCTGACCTCTAACCCCGACACACCGCATGAGTTTGTTTCGAAAAAATGGTTAACCCATTGGTTGAGTGCTAAGCCATTAGAGAAAATTAATGCCGTTGACAACGAGCACTTGTTATGCACGCACTCTAAACTCAATTTCAAGTGTCTGTCTTCAATCAAATGTATTTCCAAATCAGGCGCCGATCTCTTGTATGACAGATATGGCGGCGGACCCAGACTTGGGACCGATTCGTTGTGCACGGAGTGTGTGGCCAAAGAAGTGGAGTTTATTAAGACGAAGACCAAGATTGAAGAGGACATGAAAATCATTGCATCACAACTCAAATTCACAATCAGTTCAGAAGAGGAGTCCTTTTGGGTCGGAAAAGAATCTCTTAAGTCTTGGAAACAAATCAAACTCAAGTCCTTCGAATACAATGGCTTTGATAAAAGCGGTTTGTCTATTGAATTAACATTTTGCCGTATGTTTGTTAATATGAGTCTATTTGACAGAAAATTCGGACGATTCTGTTGAAGTGATTGAGAACAACGACACGGACACTGAAATCTCGTGTCTCAATGAAGACATCATTTGCACTCACGGTTTGTCTATTAATATTCACTTACTATTAATTACAATTAAGATGAATATAAATTTATATTTACATCCATTTTATATAACGACAGGACAACTGACAGCTGATGAAAGTAAGCGAAGACTTATTTCTACTATTGTTTGGCGAACACTTAGAAAGCATTTTCCAAACGCTCGAGAATTCACTAAATGTTGTGCCGTTTGTGAGGATTGTGTGGTTAGTGTCATATATTGAAACCATTTTACTAAAGCTCATTGCTAATATATTTGAATTAATGTGGAAATAGAGTGACAATAAAGTGTTTGAAGTGATTAAGAGTCAGCATAAAGAGATGGCAACTCAACAGAAGCTTAGTTTACCTAATCTGTTGGCCGAGAGACACCGATTGGGTTGGGACGACCTCTTGCCTACCTATCAATATTTTGCATTAAGCAAAAAATTTCTCATCTCTTGGAAAAAGTTTGTAAAGTAAGTAAATATTTATTTATTTATAATCATAAATATAATGCTTTTATTAGTTTGTTATTTTCTGAACTTAATTTAAATATGTTGATACACAAGAAATAATGATATATTATAAATAGGGTTTGAGAACATTTGGAAATTAACATTTGATCATAAAAAGCTAAAGATTTAATAATTGTTAGTAAATGTCCAGGTCAAAGTTGTTGCGGAGTGTTAAAATATGCATAAATTTTTTGTTTCAAATATGTAGATATGTAAAAATCAACAAAATGACCTATCTTGGGTTTTATGGATTTAATACATAATCAGTGTATTAAAAATATATTCAATTAGAATTTTTGATAAAATACTTTATACTTACTGTACATATGACTAAATCATTCACAGACAGGCGTTATTAGTTTAAAATAAAAATTTATTCATGTGCTATTCTCCATAAGTTTATATGAAAGTATAACTCATATTATTAATAAGTTGACCCAGCTCTAACGCCTGTCTGTGAATGATTTAGTCATATCAAGAATAAGGAATTGAATTAAATTTTAAAATATCACAATAAGTATTGATGATGTTCTGGTAGTTTTGCTACATGCAGCCATACTGTACTACAATACTCTAGTTGTATTACCATATCTTAGACGTGCTTTCAGTTAGCCTTATAAATTTATAAATTATAAGTAAACTATTGACACAGTATTAATAAACAATAATATAAGAAGTACATCAATTAACGATACTAATTATTATGGAATAGCTAGTGTGTGTATCAATTTTAATTTATTAATTATTATTAAGAGATAATTTTTAAATATTCATAAAGAATCCAGAATAACACTGCAATAATTTAATAATTTTATTATGAAATACTGTGAATGTTTGTGATTTTGACCCAAATTTATAATTATATTTATCAGACTGCGATTCAATCAAAATATTTTATCATTTAATGTATTGAATTAAGCTTTAGGTAAGAATTAAATCTTAAATTATAAATATAGTGAGAAATTGAGCGCAAATGATGCGTTCAGATTGTAAGCCAAGTGTTGGTCTCAATCTATGGTAACTCTTATGAGTGAGGCGTTGAGTTAAAAAGTATCAAATTATATAAAATAGATTTTGTCATTAATCCGATTCACAATCTTAAGAAATTTATTAAATTACTTTTAAAAATATTAATTCTTTCAATGATGTGAAGTTATCTATTTTTGTACGAAAACTTATTATAAAATTTTAAAGTTTTTGTTAAAGCTATACAGTAGATAGTATAGTAGAGTTAAGTTGTATACAGTGCTAGTATTGAATGTTTTTTATGGCAAAATCTTCTCAACTGTTCTCAAATGTTCTCTCACTTGGCTTTGGGGACGACTTAGGGATCACTAATAATAAGGGAGAAGACTCTGATATTATGTATGCAATGCTCTCATGACATCCGATTTGATTGATGACCCGATCCATGAGTTATCCATATCTCACAAAACACACCCAATATTTCTTTTAGTATATCTTTTATAGACTACAACTGCGATCATAATCTTTATAACCAAAAAATAGTGCATTACTTCTCTTTTTTTGACATTCATTGATAGCAAACGTTTTCATTCACTCGTTATTTGTTTGTTTCAAATCATAGGATTCTTTTCAATGGAAATAATTTTTCATTACTTTTATTGTTTCCTTTATTTCTATGAGAACTCCAATTATCGTATTTGTAATTAATCAAAACTATGTTATATTCAATTTACTCAACTAAATCCATTATTGTATTTAATTTCTTAAAGGATCCATTTAGTATTACATACTGTACCTTATCGTATGCATTCATAGCAATACAATTCAATGAATATCAAACTATTTATTTTTACCTTTCTCATCATATTTAATTTACATGTTATTCCATTCATAGCAACTACTGTCAAACTATATTATGAATTCTTTTATGAATTTTATAGTTTTATGAGTCTTTAATTGAATATACATTACATTGATTGCTATACGGTATATATGCTTATAGTACAATATATACAGTATATATTGAATTAAGATAATCATTAAATTATTTAAATGCTATCTGGTTACAACAAATGATCTAAGAATTACATTTAAAATATACATTGTAAAACCTATGTCATTATTTTTAATTGAACAACTTTGGCGTTTATAGTTTACAAATATTTAATATTATTATAATGAGAATGCATTGCATATCTAGTGTTAATGAATGAAATGTTTGAAAATATAACATTTGTTTTGAATTGATTGAATTGAAGCGATCCTTCAAAGCACAGTCCGCCGGATGCTATTGAAAACTGTGGCCTTTTATGCGCTCATCAAATGTTCTTATATCCGAGTGAGACGACTGAGATTGTTGGCAGTGATAGCAAGTATGCCAAACATACTATCAATGAGTTGTGTTTGAATTGTGATTAAATAATTTGAATACAGATTTGTGATCGTATCGAAAGAGGAATGGGATGCACTCATCGCTCACTATTCTAATGACTTTCAAATTGAATTTGTGGTCCTCTTCAGTGAAAATAACGCCAAATTCATCGACTCGTTCCCCCGTAAGTCCACTCCACTCTCCCCTTCACATGAATTTGAGATTTTCAAACAATTGCTAATCAAATGAACCCTAATTTGAAGACCAACATAATAATTTTAAAATATGTAATCTTTTATAACTATTACGAGTGAACATAATATAAAACTGAAAATATTAATAAAATTGAAGCCAACATTAGATGTAATAGTATTTTATAAACCTTTTGAGTGAACCTTTTGATCCTTATATTGCTAGAAGAGTGAACATAAAGTTGTAATCAAAAAGCCATTAGAATCGTATTAAGAGACTGTTTGTATGCTCTCTATAATGCTATGAGATCTGCAAACCCTTTAGGACCCACAGTAAACATTATATTATTGTTTTCAAATAAGTCTTTTAGTTTCGATTACTTCATTTCCACAAATTATTATTAATTTGTATTTTATGCTTCAATTCGCAGCATATTGTGATTCGTGTTTCCAAAGTCTTATACTGGAAGAGGAAAGGGAAAGACTTACTTATACTAATCAATCTGTTTATGTGAGAAAAGTTGAGAAAAATGAGAGCAATTCGGACGACTCGCACGAAAAGCAAGAGAATAGTTCCGATTCTTATTTTTCTGTAAGTGATAATTATAACACAATTGTATCCATTATTAACTCTATTTTACTCAATAATTTTAATATATTTTTTGTTCAACACTTGGACTCAATTGTTTGATAAATTAGAAAATGAATGGAAAGAAACTGAAAAAAGAAGACACAAAAAATGCTTTTATAGGAAACGGAGAGATTCAGAGCTCTCAAGGCCTGAGACGGAGTTCGCGGCGAAGGAAAAACAAAAATGAAAAGGAAATCAAAGTCTCGTCAACTAATACACTCTTAGATCTTAAAATACAGGTAATCCAAGCACACTACAAATAATTATATTATTTATTTATTCACTTAACACATTTGGCATTTTTAAAAATATAACTTTTAAAATAGTTTAAGAACTACACCAGAATTAAATAACTTTATCATATATTAAGAATTGCTTTATTAGTCATATTAATGGTTGTTTTATTGTTTGTATTAAAGATAATGAATGTGTTTCGAGTGCCAACTTTTGACCAACACTTGACCCTCAATGACAGACCACTTGATGCCAACAACAAAACATTGGCCGAACTCCGTGTCGAACCCTATTCTATAATTACTCTAACTGTAAGTCTTGTCAACAATTTGATTTTTTAACATT
>CAJPVJ010003142.1:0-11515 GCA_905397405.1 Oppiella nova
TATGTTAAATCATTAGTTGTTTGAACATTTTAATTTGATAAATATTAAATTTAATATAAAATTAAATACACTATATAAAAGGATATGATTTAATTATCTAATCTAATTTATATATTAATATACAGTACTTATTGTATAAAATTATCTTAATATTGCTCACATTAATATAAGATTTAGGTAACACAAGTAAATCATCCAAAATACTGACAATTCTTACTAATTGTGTTATATTCAAGCCATTCAACAAAGTCTTTGGTGTCACAATGTATCTGTCATTAGTAATACTAGTTTAGTATAATAGACTCCGTGAATGAATCTTAACTATAGATAAGTTATCAAAACAATTCAGTTACCGGTATACAAAAACTTTTTGAATACATGTATGAACTTCACTACCGGTGTTATAAGAATCCAATAAAAAGCCAGAAATAGTGGCACTGATGACACTATGAAGAACTCAAAGTATAGCAAACAATTCATTGTAGTATACGATGAATGCAATACTAATTGTGTTGAATTTGTTATATTCATTGTAGACTTTGTAAATTAACTTTACACTAAAAAATAAGTTGTACTTAACCAGTATCATAAACTGTTTATTAATAACTGGGTGAAATGATAAAAATAATTTAACTTATACTTAAATTCTGATAACAATAATGTGAAAAATACATGTTTTGGCGCTTAATAGATATGAGCAAAAAACCCAATTAATTTCCTTATAATATTTGTTATAAAGATTAATAGTATTGGTAACAAAATTATCCTTCCACTCACTGAACATGTGTTAAATGTAAAGGATATTTATTATTATCATGAAATTATGAAAACATAACACATTTTTGTTAGTTATTGTTATAACTTATAATTTATATTTATTAAATATTTAGTTGCTACCCAATCGTATTGGAAATATTTATATAAATTAAGAATTAGTCTAATTACAATATAATGTTGATATAAACAAATGTCTTAATAAATTTAGAAAATATAGATAAAACATTTAAATGTCTAAAAGGTATTATAAAATAATGTAATTAATCCTGAATTTATAAAATAGTAAAATACAATTTCCAAAATAATTATGATAAATAATGCCATTATTAAATCACTCAATATTATTTATGTGGGTTTTATATCCAAATTATAATCAAACATATTTTTATTTTTAAAATTCCTAATATCATATTTTATTTTTATTGTAAAAATAATTTGTTAGTTTTTATTTTTGTCATATTTATTATTCAATGAGTTTAAACATCCAATTGATAACTGTTTCAATACTAGCACTTCAAACACAGTTAAGACATATTGAGATCACCAAAAGAAACTCATGGTATGATAGCTACGATTTTATAGTAGTCGGCTCAGGATCTGCCGGCGCTGTAGTGGCCAACAGATTGACTGAAAATCCAAACATAAATGTATTACTTTTGGAGGCCGGAGGACCTCAAACCACTGCCACTGACATACCGGGCACATGGATAACACTTTTGGGCACAGACGTGGACTGGGGTTACCAAACAGTACCTCAACGTAACTATGGTTTGGCTACCAATGGACGGGTAGGTCTGAGCAGAGGCCGAGTGATCGGAGGATCTTCGACTATAAATGCGATGATATATAACAGAGGAAACCGTAGGGATTATGACGAGTGGGCCAACACTTACGGCGCTAAGGGATGGAGTTTTGATGAAGTGTTGCCTTATTTTATTAAATCTGAAAATAATAGTGATTTACGAATAGTGCGATCAAATCCTGGCTTTCATGGCGTGGAAGGACCGGTAGGCATCTCCTCGGAGCCAAACCCTCAGCCTATACTTCAATTATATTTAAAAGCTATGAATGAACTCGGGTTTGAGACCATAGACGTGAACGGACCCAAACAGGTGGGGACAACCATCATACAAAACTTCATTGATGTTAACACTGGCTTTCGGTCGAGTACTGGAAACGCATACATTGACCCCAACCCACACCCAAATAATTTACACATTTTGACCAATGCTTTTGTCACCAAAATACTATTTAATGATAATCCGTATGAATTGAATTTAATGAATTTGAGGGCAACTGGCGTTCAATTCGACAAAAATAGCAAAACATATCAAATAATGGCTAAAAAGGAAGTTATTATAAGTGGAGGTATAATATATTCATATAATTACTATAAAATTCATACTATAAATGCTATATTTTTAAAATTTATTGTACAGGGACAATTAATTCACCACAACTTCTAATGTTGTCCGGAGTCGGACCAAGAGATCACTTGAATGAACTCAACATAACAGTAAGGGCTGACCTCCCCGTAGGTCTCCACCTTCAGGATCACGCGAATATCGGTCCCATTAATCCAATTATAAGAAATACCGTACCTATCAATCCATTGCCTGAAGTGACAAACACTCAATTAAACAATTTGTTAATCAACCGGTCGGGACCCCTATCCCGGTCTACGGCTCTCTATACATATCTCAACACCAAATCCAATCCCACTAAGGACTGGCCCAACATTATGGTCGGCACATCCGTGGCTAATATCGACTCTTCACAGATCTCTTACTATTTACAACAAAATAATCAATTAAAACAATACATGAATACATATTTGAGTGGTCAGTGGCTAATGGTATTCGCATATCTATATCGTGTCCGAAGCTATGGCACCATTAAGTTAGCGTCTAGTAATCCATACGATTATCCACTAATAGATCCCAAATATTTGTCAGACCCTCAAGACTATGAAGATGTGATGGAAATCTTAAGATTTATTTATTACTATTTAACACATTCATCACTTTCTAAATACATATACCTTATACCTCAACCCATACCAGGGTGTAGTGACTCTGTCTGTCCAAATGGAGTCTATTATTATGAATGCGATTCATATCTAAGATGTCTTATCAGACAATTGGGTTCATCGGTGTGGCATCCGGTGGGCACCTGTCGTATGGGATCGGCCGATAGGAATGATGTAGTGGTGGATCAGACTCTGAGAGTCAAAGGTGTCGGTGCCCTCCGTGTGTGCGATGCCTCAGTTATGCCTCAAATACCAAATGGCAACACAAATGCGGCCGCAATTATGATCGGAGAGAAATGTGCGGATATTATAAAAAATTACTTTCAAATTTAAACTTATTTGCTTGTTAGACACAGTAAAAATAGTTAAATTTATTTAATGATAATAAATTATAAGTTAATTTTTAAACTTATTTAAAAAAATAAACATTTTAAGTTACATATGTTAAAGATTATAGTTCTATCTACAGTAGTAGTATTTTTATTTTAAAAATTAATACAATTAATTGCTAGTTTATTATATATTTTAAAAATATAATTTGCTATTAAATATAAATTACAATAAATTAAAAATATATTTTTCATTTAACTTATGTGCAAATCTGATAAGGCATCACTTTCATATCTAAAGTTTACTATTTTATTTAAATCTAGCTTGGTTCTAACATATATTTTTAACATTAAAGTTTAACCCTTTTGGCGAGACATTATAATTACAATAAATTTCAATTTATAATTACAAGCACTATAAATAGAGTCTATATTTACGGTATTAAATGTTTACATAAATAGTTTAAATAAAGTCATCAACTCAAGTCATGTTATAAATTATAACTTAAAATACATAATATTTACACTGTATATTGGATACAAATAGAAATCAATTAATTCAATTATACCTCATGGGGGTTATTAATTATGGGCTAATCAAACAAAATTATATTTTTATTTTTCAAATTCTTCATTTTGTCTTTTTATTTTTAACATTAAAAATCATTTTTCTTTTTTGTTTGTTAATGTAATCATTATTCAATGAGTTTAAACATCCAATTGATAACTGTCTCAATACTGATACTTCAGCGACAGTTAAGCCATAATCAGCTCAACAAAAGAAACTCGTGGTATGATACCTACGATTACATTGTGGTGGGCGCCGGATCTGCCGGCGCTGTAGTGGCCAACAGACTAACCGAAAACCCAAACATCAATGTATTGCTTCTGGAGGCCGGGGGTCCGCAAACCCTGACCACCGATATACCGGTGACATGGATAGGCCTATTGGGTAGTGACATAGACTGGGGCTACCAGACAGTCCCTCAAAAAAACTACGCAATGGCTAACAATGGACGGGTACCCCTCAGCAGAGGTCGGGTAATAGGCGGCTCCTCCTCTATAAACGCTATGATATATAACAGAGGAAACCGTAGGAGTTATGACGACTGGGCCAACACTTACGGCGCTAAGGGATGGAGTTTTGATGAAGTGTTGCCTTATTTTATGAAATCTGAAAATAACAGTGATATGCGAGTGGTCAGCAAAAACCCTGGTTATCACGGAACGAATGGACCGGTAGGCATATCATCGGATCTAAACCCACAGCCGATATTTCAGTTGTATTTAAAAGCTATGAATGAACTCGGATTTGAAACCATTGACGTGAACGGACCCAAACAGGTGGGGACAACCATCATACAGAACTTCATTGATAGTAATACGGGTTTGCGGTCGAGTACTGGAAACGCATACATCGACCCCAACCCACACCCAAATAATTTACACATTTTGACCAATGCTTTTGTCACCAAAATATTATTCAATGATAATCCGTATAATCTGAGGGCAACTGGCGTTCAATTCGACAAAAATAGCAAAACATATCAAATAATGGCTAAAAAGGAAGTCATTATAAGTGGAGGTATAATATATTCATATAAATTTCATAAATATTGAATTTTAATTAATTATATTTTATAGGGACTATTAATTCACCACAACTTCTAATGCTGTCCGGAATTGGACCAAAAGACCATTTAAATCAATTCGGTATACCATTAAAAGCTGACCTCCCAGTGGGCGACCACCTCCAAGACCACCCGTATGTCGGCCCCATTACTCCAATCATCAGGAATAATGTTCCCATAAATCCGATGCCTGAGCTGTCTATCACCCAATTAGACCAGTTGCTAACTAACAGATCTGGACCCCTATCCCGTTTTACAGCCCATTTCACATATCATAATACAAAATCCAATCCCACTAAAGACTGGCCTAATATTTTTGTGGGCACCGGCATGACTAATGTCAACGAATCATTGATTGCATATTTATGGCAAAAATATCCGGATTTAAAACAGACTATGAATAGACGCTATTTGAGTGGTCAGTGGCTAACGGTATTCGCG
Organism: Oppiella nova; assembly: GCA_905397405.1. NCBI lineage: Eukaryota > Metazoa > Arthropoda > Arachnida > Sarcoptiformes > Oppiidae > Oppiella > Oppiella nova. The sequence goes on from CAJPVJ010003142.1 coordinate 5,208, forward strand.
TTTCTATATCGTGTCCGAAGTTATGGCACCATTAGGTTAGCGTCAAGTAATCCATACGTGTATCCACTGATAGATCCTAGATATTTGGCTGAAACTCAAGATCATGATGATATGCTCGAGGCCTTAAGATTTATATTTTATTATTTAACTCAATCATCAATGGCTAACTATGTATATGTCATACCAGAACCAATACAAGGGTGTAGTGACTCTGTCTGTCCCAATGGACTATACTATGAATGCGATTCATATCTAAGATGTCTTATCAGACAATTGGGTGCATCGGTGTGGCATCCGGTGGGCACCTGTCGTATGGGATCGGCTGATCGGAATGATGTAGTGGTGGATCAGACCCTGAGAGTAAAAGGTGTCGGTGCCCTCCGTGTGTGCGATGCCTCAGTTATGCCTCAAATACCAAACGCCAACACAAATGCCGCCACTATTATGATCGGAGAGAAATGTGCGGATCTTATTAAACAACAAATTTAAATTATTTTTAAATAATTTACTTTTTGTTTTTAATTAATAATTATAATTATAGTAAATTCTAAATTATAGCAAATAAAATTTCAAATAATTCATTTAATATTGTCAATTTTTATTTTGCATAATTTGCATTTATTAACTCTTGACATTTTTAATACTAAATTATACAAACTTATGTTATAAATTTAAGTTTAATGTTGTAATCTAAATTTATATAATTTAAAATAAATTTAATGCTTAAGTATTCGTAATAAAATAACATAATTATTATAAGGGTGTTTATTGAATAGTTATGTTTGTATCTTTTTTTTGTGTTTATAATTTATTTTATATTATAAATAAACGGTCTTGGATCATTTGACGGATTCAATAAACGGATTACTCTGAACCCTATTTAGTACCACTGTGTAAATGATTTAATTTGTGCAATTATGTGCAAACGTGCAATTAATTTCATTATAACAAAATTATTGGAAAATCCTATTTGTTATTTTGTGTTCAATAACAACCCTTTTTCAGTTAAAAACTACAAAATTTAAACAGAATTGAAAAAATAAGTTCAAAATTAGTGCATAAAAACACGGATTAGAAAAAGGATTTACGAAAACATTCACTGGAAATCTTACAAAAATAAAACGCCTAAACATTATTAGAAACACAATTGAATTTCCTGTCAATGATATGTCACTAAACGTATAAAACATTTGAGCAAAACATTCAAACTCTACAATCAAACTAATCACTAGTCTTATAGTTTATAATAAACTAATCCCAAGACTACCTCAAAAACAATGCTCCGGTATCTGATGGTTGTGTTGGCCGTACTGTTGGCCGTTATGTTGGCTCAAGTATCTCATGTGAGCGCCGGCTATCTCTATGGAGGGTATGTTTTATGATTAACTTTTCAAACGTATTTTATTTTATAATTTTTATCTCGATATAAATATTCTCTGTACTATTACTGTAATAATTAATTAGTATTAATAATTTCTGTAAATAATTTTCATTTATGATTTTAGATATGGAGGTTATGGAGGGTATGGCGGATACGGAGGTTATGGATATCCATACGGCTTGTAATATATAAACAATACTAAAATTAATATTTGAATAAAGTTATAATTTTATGTTTACCTAATAATTAGCGGCTATGGAAAGGGTTACGGATTTTATGGTTAACAAATTAATGGCTTGTCACTTCCCGGCTTTTATTGGATTTAAAAAATAAACTTGGTTACATTTTACTTCAAAATTATTTTTATTAATCAAAAGATTTTTTAATTACAATCTAATTATAATTATAATTCTGATCTAAATTTATTTATTATGCTTAATTGTTGTCTGCTCAAAATTTTTTATATTAAGAAATCTTATTTTGGAAATTGATATTTTTTAATAAAAATTTATTTTTATATAAAAGTTTATGTGTTTTCAATGTTTTCCTTTGATGACTTCAACGCCACTTCCAATTTGTTAATTAATATGAAAAATCTGAACAAAATTACGTAAACCTTTTAAATCAAAAAAGCAATAGAAATATTAAACATTATATTAAAAATATTAAAATATAAAATATAAACAATTTTATATAAAATAATTTTAAAAACTGTTTATAAAATATTGCATTACTTTATATGAATTAAAAGAAGTCATAAAGAATTGGTTTCCACACGAAAAGCCTATTAATTGTCTTTTACTGTCCACCGTCTCTATCATTGATAATAACTACAGTGTATATAAAAATCAATAAAATATAATATAACATTAAAGTTAATAAAAAAAATGAAAAATTATTTTACTTACTTTTAATTTTAATTGTTTAGATTTAATTGACTTTTGTCTGTAATATAATTGAGTGAATAAATTCTTTGAAGTAATTAATTGCTTATTAATATTAGACGTGAAAGAAATGATTAAAACTAAAAATACTGCTCCAAATGTACAGACTATGAGCACCGGTATGAAAGAGATGTCTAGTTTGCCAAATAGGACTTGATGAAAAACAAACAAAATAAATGGTATATAAGTGTAGATAACTATAAAAAATATTTTCTTCCAAAACATATTGAAATTAATAATTGTTTTATACGTTTGACTGCACTCTTGAATGATATTATAAACCCTTGTATTGGAAGTAAATAGGATTTCATTAATCAATTCAAATATAGTCTTATTGATTGACTTTATTAAAAATCTACTGTAAATACAAACAATTAAAAAATATTTTGAAACTGTGTATATAATCATTGGACAGTAATATAGCCAGTGAAAAAATATCAGTGCCGATGGTACTCCATGTAATAATAAATTTTTAAAATCATAATTAACTAGTAGCAAAATTATTATAAATAACACAAATGAACTTCTCACTAATGTTACCATACAAGTGATACTGTATTCAATAAATATTGAATACTTTATGAAACGTTTTACATAATGTTGATCATTAATTGTTAGCTTGTTTAGAGGTGATACACCTTTTAATACATACAACAGTGATAACCAATTCTTTTGATATTGAGTTGAAGTCAAGAATTGATAACAGAATCCACTGATAAGTACTGACACATCGAAACCTATTATATGAAAATAAGTGACAAAACCGCCTAAATTTGGCATAAAATCAAAACAATAGTAGGGAACTAAACCCGTATTGTCTGTCAAATACATATACAATAAATATTTAAATGAAGAGAATATGAAATAAAGTAACAGACAAATACTTTTCCATTTATTATTGCGGTTATAATATCTATAAATATATCCAAGATTAAAGATAATATCGATGTCATCGAGGGTTATCCCATCATCTAATCTGTCCGATAAATCCAATTCTTGACTATTAAAGAGTTTCCATTTGCAATAAATATTTTTAAACCCAATGAAATCCATTACTAAAGAAATCACTTCTTGAAATGCCCTCAAAATATACTCAACTATCCAATGAAAAATAAATATTATTATAAAAATAAATATAAAAGTATAAATATTAAATAATATTTGCGTCATAAATAGTCTTACTTAAGAATATTATAATAGACTACATGTATAATAATTTTTTGTAATATACTTATTATTCTGTATATTACTGTAAATATGCATATTAATTAACGTACAGTGTATTTGCAATTAAAAAATAAGTATGCTATTAGATTCATATTAAATGCATTAGCAATAATTTCACTAATTATAATAAAATTATTATGATATTTTTATTGGAGTCATTTATAATGAATAAATGTTTAAATCATCACATTAACGAGATCAATTTAAATAGAATGTACTAAGAATTAAATGTGCGAATGAATTATCCCAGGATAAAAATAGCAATAATTTTTTATTCATTCAAATGGACGAATATACAATAAATTGAATAAATTTAAAAATAAATATCAACTAAAACATCATTTGTATAAAATTCTTATAAAATAAATGATAAATTATACTTAAGTACTGGTAAACTTTAAAATACCTTATTATACCCTAAACTCAAGTACTTATAGCTTTCACAAAAATTATCAAAAATAAACTATATAAATTTAAATGATATGCTTTATGTTAATATTTATATTCTATATACCGGTCACATAATTTTATTTACTATTTATTTTGTTTATATAATAATCACATTTATATCTATATAACAATTTAAATTTATTTTTGACTCAATTCTCATTCGTAACTATTTTTTTATAATAAAAAGTTTTTGGGTGAAAATTTCTTAGCATTCATTGGCAGTGCCATGACTTGCACCAAATGTTGTAATCAAAGGGTAATTAATGAATAATAAATTTAATAATTTTAAGTATTATATATGTAGCTTATTGACCATAATTCACTGCCAGCACATACGGTAGTATAATAGCTCTTATATAACACATTTATATACACAAAATTCATATATTTTCAATGATTTCTTTTGATGACTTCAACGCCACTTCCAATTTTTGAACCAATATGAAAAACCGGAACAGCATTACGTACACCTTTCAAAATGAGATTGTAATATGTGATTAATTTATTATATTATTAAAATATTGTTAAAATTATTAAAAATCTGTATATGATAATATTGAGAAATCTATTTACAAAATATTGCATTACTTTATATGAATTATAAGGAGTCATAAAGAATTGGTTTCCACACGAAAAGCCTATCAAATGCCTATTACTGCCCACCGTCTCTATCAGCGATAATAACTATAAGAAAAGTAAAAAAAATATAACATTAAGACAATAGAAAGTAGTTATAAATAAAATATTTCACATTACTTTGAGTTTTAATAGTTTAGATTTAATTGATGTTTGGCTGTCATATAATTGAGTGAATAATTTCATAGATGCGATCAATTGCTTGTGTATATTAGATGCGAGAGTAATGAGTAAAACTAAAAATATGAGACCAAATACACAGACAGTGAATACCGGTATGAAAGAGATGTCTAATTTGCCAAATAGGACTTGATGAAAAATAAATAAAATAAATGGTATATAAGTGTAAATAATTATAAAAAATATTTTCTTCCAAAACATATTGAAATTAATAATTATTTTATACGTTTGACTGCACTCTTGAATGACATTATAAACACTTGTATCGGAAGTAAACAGCGATTTGTTAATCATTTGAAATATAGTCATATTAATTGATTTGAATAGTATATTACTATAAAAGCACACAATTATAAAGAATTTAGTTGTTGTGTATGTAATCACTGAGCTGTAGTATAACCAGTGGTAGAATATTAAAGCCGATGGTAATCCATGTAATAATAGATGTGTAATATTATAATTAAATATTAACAAAACAATTACAATTAAAATAAATGATAATCTCACAGATTTGACCACGAGTGTGACACTGTATTCAATAAATATTGAATATTTTATAAATCGTTTCACATAATGTTGATCATTAATTGATAGCTTGTTCAGAGGTGATACACCTTTCAATACATCCAGCAGTGATAACCATTTCATTTCACATTCAGTTGACGTCAAGAATACAATACATATTCCACTGACAAGTACTGAGACATCGAGGCTTACGATATGAAAATATGTGACAAAACCGCCTAAATTTGGCAAAAAATCCAAACAATAGTTGGGAACTAAACCCCTGTTGTCTGTCAAATACATGTACCATAAGAATCTAAATGAACTGAAAATAAAATATAATAAATAGTAAACACTTTTCCACTTATTATTGCGGTTATCATATCTATAAATATATCCAAAATCAAAGATATCATCAATGTCATCGAGGGTTATGGCATCGATTAATCTGTTGCTTAAATCCAATTCTTGTCGATCAATGTTTTTCCAGTTCTTATAAATATTTGGATCAATACTTTTATAGACTTTTGTCGCAATGCAATTCATTACTAATGTTTTCAAATGGACTTAAAATATTCTATTGAAAATTAACTAAAGGTTTTCCATTTAAAATAGTTTACATCATAAAACAATTACTTTAATATAGTAGTTTTACTTAAGATATTATTATAGTACACTTAACAATCATTACAATGTATACTGTGTTTTAAAGTAGATGTGCTTTAATTAAGTAATATACTGTATGTTTGCAATTAACAATAATTGCATTATTGGATAAATATTAAAACATTAGCAATAATACAAGTATCACTAATTATACTAAAATTATGATATTTTTATGATCAATTTAAATGAAAAGTATTTATGTAAAAATGAATTACACTATCATAAAAATAACTAAACAATTTAATAGTCTACAATTTAAAAAGTTTTTTAAAAACTATAAACTGAATAAGTTTTAAAATAGAAGTAAAATAAAAATAACA
>CAJPVJ010003143.1:0-11515 GCA_905397405.1 Oppiella nova
TTGATATTTTATTGTATGTGCGGTGTGTTTGTGTGGATGCAAGTGCTGGCTATTCTGGTGGTTGACCCCATTCAGGCCTTATGTTGACCTCCAGTTCCCATACAGTGTATGTACTGATGTCCACTTATACTGGACATACATTTGGCATACATATATTTATAAATATATGGAATTCATGCCATAAAAGTAAAAGCATTTGATTTTTGTTTCAGAGTTTCAAATAAAGATTTATTTAATTAAAACTATAATAATAGTAGAAATAAGTTTCAAATGTATTTCTTAGAAATGTTTGTATTTTAAACCACATATACTTTACATATATAAGATAAATGAAACATAAGGTATTAAATTGTGATTACTTATCAATCAGTTTTGTAATAACTTTACTTTTACATTTATTTAAGTTTTCTATTCAATTATAACATTTCTATATAACAATAATATATTTTAATTAAGTAGTCATAGCACTATTTAATTACAAAATATAACACATATAACTATAATAGTAATAATAGATTAATTTTACTAATGATATTAAAAGAGTAACTTCCTTAATTTATTAAGCAAGTATAATTGATGTAGTTGTGTATTAAATATTGATTAATAAAAATTTATGAAAAATGAACTGTGTGATTTAAATTCATTTATTATTACACCCAACTTTGTATGGAAATAATATTCCTATCGATAGACACTCGTTATATTTGTCTAACACTTCACTGCATTCCGGCCTTTAAGTCCAATTCGTGTTAAACATCGAAACTACCGGTGCTTTACAACTGTTGATATATTTTAGATTGTACCTGTATAATGCTCTAAAAATTAGTTTTATTAATATAAATTCATAAAATTTTAATAAATCAAAGAATACTATGTTTAATTAATTAAAAATATTATTTTATTTATATAAATTCTTATGCCGGGTATGATGTATGTGTAAATGAATTAGTTTAACAAATAATATATATCAAAGTAAAGCAGGATGGCCATAAATGGCCATATTACAACATTTGTAATGACATTCTCAAAACCCATACACAAATTCAATTTTATATGAATAATATAATGTATTTATAAACATTATAATTATCATTTATAGCTAGGAGTGTAAATAATTTAAAATGAAATAAATTACAATGTTTAAATTGAATAAATTTAGCATAAAAGGTGCTTAACTTTAGAAATCATATTACATACAGAATTCAATGATATTTTAATTAATATTTACATAATACATTATCAATGCTAAAATATAAACTACATAAATGACTATAACTTTTTTAAATTAAATAAATTAAATCGAAAAAATAAATTATAGTAATTTTTAATCCCTTCTAATATATAATATCAATAAACTAAATTTTTGACACAAACTTTAATTTTTTCCCAAATTGATATGTTATTTATCTACTTACCCAGTTGATGTTACAATTAACATACAGTATATTTTCATAAATTATGTTAATAGGTATTAAATTATATAATGTATATTGGTGAAAATGAAATTTTAATACAGAACCTTATCATTATAGATATGAAACCTTGATCAGAATAAATATATAAATACTATTATAAGTTAACTAAAAAGTTTTCTTAATCTTTTAGTTAACGATAATTTATTTATAGGCCTATTAAGCATTGTGTGATAGAAATCATTGAAAAATGAGTTGTCGTGTGATTGCAATCGATTCACTATTATATCGGAATTATTGTCTAAAATAATATTCCTATCGATAGACCACTCGTTATATTTGTGTAACACTTCACTGCATTCCGGCCTTTCAGTCCAATTCGTGGTAATCATAGAAATTAGTCCATTAGCCAATTAGTCCCACATTATAATTGTCTGATTTATGACCATATTTGTGACCCTGGTGTATTTCAGGTGGCATATACCGCGTGTCCCCCACATCTGCCGTATGTTTTTGTTTTGTTATGTAATGAATGCGTTTGTCGTGAACTGTAGCCAAACCGAAGTCACATAACTTAATAAATCTACCGTTCCTTACATTCTTAGCAATCAATATGTTTTCGGGTTTGAGGTCTCTGTGAATGATCTGTGGTTTCAATTCATGTAAATATTGAACGCTTTCTAAGATCTGACGGAATATTTCACACGAAATGAAATACTCGTATAAATCCATGGGATCTCTTGACTGTCTCTCAAACACTTGTGCTTTGACTTCAAGAATATTGCGAAGACTTTGTGAACATAACTCCATTTGAATGTAAAGACAATTATCTGTAGTCCAGGAGTCGTAATACTTTGCGACATATTGTGAGCTAACTGTCATTAAACTTTCCACTTCTTTGAATACTCTTTGTTTGTAATGTTCTGACAAATCTGTTTAAATGAATGTAATTATAATTTATTTTGATTTAACATTTATAAATACCAGAAAAATCTATCTTTTTTATTGCAATTCCAATATGGTGATTAGTTCTGTATACTGTTCCAAAACCACCAGAGCCGATGGCAATAAGATCACCATGATTATAACTTCTTAATGAATTTATAACTGTATTATACGTTATTTGGCGTTCAGTTATATAGTAATCATTAAAATTATTATATTGTGATTCAAGAGACATGCTTAGTTCGTGCCTCTGATATCCACTTATATCATCTAGTTCATAAATTTTATTATCTACTAAAACAGTTATAACAAACCACCCGAATGAGTTAAATTGTGACATTTCTTGTACGTTAAAATTCACATATTTGGTCGGAATCTTTTGGTTATCCCCACAAAAATATATAAATCCCGTGTTTGATAAAAAATATATTTTACCAAGGAATGAAGCTATAGTTGCGATATCATTTAGCGTTGATACCAATTGTGGGGTCAATATATATTCAGTGTTGACGGTTTGTCCTAACACATTTTCTCTGTTATCACCCCAACTGAATACCAACCCAGCTAATGTAATGGCAAATGAGTAGGTATCGTCACAAAAAATTGTTTTCACTTTATGATTATTCGGGAATCGTATAAGAATTGGCTCATAAATCGTTTCATTTCGATCTTCCCCACAGCCTATCTGTCCCTCTAGATTACAGCCCCACCCATACACCTGTCCACTGGATGTTAGAGCCAGTGAGTGATAATAATAATAATAATAATAATAATAATAAGTTTATTAAACCATAACGTGTTGGTTAATACAAAAATTAATTATATTCAAAATAATTTTATAGATCATAAAATTTTTGACATTTTGTTAGAAAAACATTAAGTTTGGTTTCATTGCGTATAAATTTAGGTAAATTATTAAACAAATTAATTGAAAATATAAAGAAATCTTTGTCGCAAAATGTGTTCCGAGTGTTTGGTTTCACAATTAATATACCATTTCTAGTATTATCAGAGATTATGTAATTATTTTTCCAATTATACGGCATTTCTTCAAAATCGTGAACACATTTGAACACAACTTTCAAAACATTGAGTTTTCTTCGAGTTTGAAGTGGTCATATTCAGTTCTTTCAGTCTTTCTTCATATTTAAGTTTTTTGTTAAACTTTTTAAAACAGATATCTCTTGTAATCCTTTTCTGTATTCTTTCCAATTTAATCGTTTGAGTGATATTAGGATTATAACATAAACTGCAATATTCTATAACTGGAAAAATATATGTCTTATACAGTTTCATCAGTACTTCTGGATTTGCATACAAACATATCCTCTTAATATATGACCACTTTTGCAGACATTTATTATACACATTATTGACGTATTCATTGAAACTTAAATTCTTGTCAATAATAAGACCCAAATGTTTATGATGTTTGTCGAGGAATATCACTGCCATTAATGGTATATCCATTCAAATGATCACAATTCTTGAAACTTATTCTCATGTGAACTGATTTCGCGGAGTTTATAATGAGATTTTTATCGGCAAACCAGTCATTCACTGCCTGTAAATCACTTTGACATTCATTAATATCATTAAAATTATATACACTTTTAATAATACACGAGTCGTCGGCGTACTGAAAAAGTTGTGAATATTTGATAATTTGTGGCAAATTTTTAACAGTTATATTGAATAGGTCGGGACTACCGGAGTTTCCCTGGGGAACACCACTGGTTATGTTAACAGGGTCTGATATACAATCATTGAATTTAATACATTGTTTGCGATTAAATAAATAGTTTTCAATAAGTTTAAGACAATTGCCACGAATACCCACATTATTAATAGTTTCTAGTATTGAGCAAAACTTTAGGCAATCAAAGGCATTACTTAAATCAATAAAAATAATGTCAACACAAAGTAGCTTTTTATCATTAAATGAATTCGTTATATAATGTATAATATCTATTACTTGATGGTAAGTACTAATACCCGGTGTAAATCCATATTGATTCATAGGAATAATGTTTTGTTGTCTAATATAAGCTGAAATATTATTGAATATGAGTTTACAAAACAGTTTTAAAAAATTCTTTTCAATGGTTACCCCTCTATAGGAGTTTATAAACTCTTTTGGTTTCCCTTTCTTATGAATGGGAATAATGGTAACAGTCTTTAGGCTTTCAGGAATTACACAATCTTTTATCATTACATTATATAACTTGAATAATATTGTACTAAAACTTTGCGGACATTTCTTTATAAGAATTGTCGGTATTTCTGAATTTAAACAAAATTTTTTTGTATCAATTTTCAAAATTTCTCTTAAAACGTCTGTTTGTGTTATAATAAATTCATTCAATTCATTGTATTGTAGATCAGTGTAAATATTATTGGTATAGTTTGGATGGGAAAGTGGACTATAATTTTGTTGAAAGTAATTTGAAAATGCTTTACAAATATCTAAATCATTATCTAATATATTGTTTTGATCTACAAATACATTGCTTTGAGTTGTGTCTGACATTTGTTTAATGTGTTTGTAAAGAGATTTTAAATTATCGGCCTTATCTATACATTGATTATAAATATTTGAGTGATAATGAGTTAACATATCATTAATTTTAGTGTACAAATAGTTTGAGTATATTTTATAATATAAATCATTTGTTTTGTAAAACATTTGTTGAAAGTTTCGTTTAGTTTTTATGAAAGTTTTTATGCTTTTGGGTATAGTTTGAGACTTAATTACAATTTGTTTGTTAGTAAAACATGTATTTCTTAATTCTATTAGTTTATCAATAATTATATTATAAATAGTATTAATGTCTGTGTTTTCAGTGAATATTATATCCCAATTAAAATCCTTTAATTTATTATTAAATAATTCAATACTATTATCATTATTATAATCCCAAATTGTTTTAACTAAACTTTTATTTACTTTATCAGATATTGATATATGAAAACTAATTAAATAATGATCACATGTATCACTAATACTGCTATCGACTGATAAATTATCAGTGAATTTGATATCATTAACAATTACCAAATCTAATAGTGATTTATTTGTTGAATATTTTGGATTAGTTGGATAAGTAAATCGGTCTATAAGTTGTTTCAAACTAAACTCATTTAAAATATTATATAACTGATGGGAACCACAACTGATTTGTTGGACATCTTTGTCGTCGAAATACGATATTCTCTCGGCTTTTAAATAAACCCCTTCTGGTGTCACATCTCTACCTAACTGTCCATACATATTGTGACCCCAACTATATATATGGTTCACACTATTCATAGCCAACACAAAGTCATATCCCGTAATAAATGTGTGAATCTTTTGATGACATAATTCTGGTATTTTTTGCGGTGAATAAATTGACTCATTATGACCCAATCCAAGACGTCCGCCTCTATTATATCCCAACCCATAAACAATGTCATCGGTGGTAACGAACAGAATATTCTTTTCTTTCAAATGATCGAAAACATGAAATAATAAAATGTGTCCTTTCAGATTTGTGTCGATATTTGTAGAGATCTCAATTTTATCAATGTTTGATGACATTTCACATTGCTAAAAACTCACTTTACTTGTTTAATGCAAATTTAATACAGTTTGTAATAATTTATTACTAATAAAATAGGGTCATAGTATCCTTGTATTAAAAAATTAAGTATACAATTAAAATGATTCTAAAATAAAAAATATATTAAATTAAGGCATAAAAAATGGCGGTTATTACCTTACAAGTTAGTAGTTGAGGGCAATAATCTCTCAATTACTTTAAGATATGAATATTTTATAAACCTTAAGTTGTATCGATAATTATTACTAAATTAATATACTGTGTATTAAATAATATAACTAATATGACATACAGGTAATAAATATAATACTATATAAAAGAGGATTAGTTAAATATAACTTTAATAGAGAAAAATCATTTTACTTCTAATTATAATAAACAACACATTTTAGCTTTATTCTAGTGGCGGCTCATTTGAATCTTAACTTGGATTTGTATATGACAGTGGTTTTTGTCAGTTGTAATTCAAATTTGAAATTATATAAAAACATCTACACTCAAATCATGTTTACACGCTTAGAAGTGTAGAACTAAACTATTTGTAAATTAACCAGAATCTTAAGTAAATTAACTCAATTGTTGATTATATTACTTAATTATGAGCTAAATCAACCTAATTCTGCACTAAATTAACTTAATTATGTATTAAATTAAGTTAGTTATAAACTAAATTAACCTAATGATGGACTAAATTAAATAATTTAACTTTAATTTAACTTAATTATTAATAATATTACTTAATTATGAACTCAATTTAGGTAATTTAATAAAGAATTAGTTTAAATTGGGTACAAAATTTAGTTAATTTTATACCAAATTAAACCAAGTCTACATTAAATTTATTCAATTATGCATTAAATTAACTAAATTGAGTTTATAATTAAGTTAATTTAGCTCATAATTAAGTAAAATCAAAGTTAAATTATTTAATTTAGTCCATAATTAACTTAATTTAGTCCATCATTAGGTTACTTTAGTTTATAACTAACGTAATTTAATACATAATTAAGTTAATTTAGTGTAGAATTAGATTGATTTAGCTCATAATTAAATAATATAATCAACAATTGAGTTAATTCTGGTTAATTTACAAAAAGTTTAGTTCTACACTTCTAAGCGTGTAAACATGATTTGAGTGTAGAAATAAAATAAAATCAAATACTTTTAAAGATTTGCAAGTTTGACTAACAGATGGCGCTATTTGTTGAGATTTGTTGAGATTCAAGTGAGCCGCCATTAGAATATAATGCTCTCTAAATTAATTTTCTTAATATTAATTTATAAAATTTTAATAAATTAAAGAATATTAATGTTTAATTGTATTACAGATATTATATTATTTTATATATAATTTTGTATATTATTTTAGTAGTTGTGGGCAATAATCATACAATTGGTAAATGTAATGTTATAAAGTAGGATAACATAAAAATACAGTACTGTACACCATACAGTAGGTTATAGATTAGATAAATGAAATAATAAACCTTTAGCGGTTACTTAAAAATCAACAGTATACTTTTCACTTTTATAAAACCTGCATTATGAATAATATAATTTTTATTGTTTTTATAAACAATTTAATAATCATATATTTAAAAATATAAATTACGTTTGAAAACAATTAAGTTGAAAATATTCTAAATTTATAGTTAGGGGTGTAAATAATTAAAATTAAATAAATTACAATGCTTAAATTGAATAAATTTACTCTGGGTGTAGCCAAGCATATACTGGAATCTGCAAACTTGAAGGTGTTTAACTTTAGAAATCATATTACATACAGAATTCAATGATATTTTAATTAATATTTACAAATACATTATCAATGCTAAAATATAAACTACATAAATTACTGTAACTTATTTTAATTAAATAACAAACCATGGCCCGTACGGAGAAGTGTCTGGCCATTCGCCATATTTGACCAGCCTAATTAACTCATAAAATTGTATATGCCAAGTTTGCAGATTCCAGTATATGCTTGGCTACACCCAGAGTTAGCACAAAAGGTGTTTAACTTTAGAAATCATATTACATACAGAATTCAATGATATTTTAATTAATATTTACAAATACATTATCAATGCTAAAATATAAACTACATAAATTACTGTAACTTATTTTAATTAAATAAATTAAATCGACAAAATACATTATTGTAATTTTTAATCACTACTAATATATCATTAAACTAAACGTTTGACACAAATTTTAATTTTTTCCAAATTGATATTCTCTCTCTCTCTCTCTCTCTCTCTCTCTTATTGTAATAATAATCACATTAACTATTAAACTAAAATCAATCGTAAATTTTATTATCAAATCAATTATATATGACTATAAAAACACTACTTTAAAACTTTTTAATAAAGTACATCAAAAAATATTTTAAAATCTTTTAATACAGCACTACTTACTAGATACTTACCTAATACAGTAATTAACCAAAACTATTATACTGTACGTTAATTAAGACATTATTTTTTACATATATTTATATTGTTAAATAATTTTCGTGGTATCGAGAGTTGTGTCAAATCCTGTGGTATAAGATTCGTTAAGAATTGATAGAAAAATGAGTTATTAGTAGATTTAAATATATTTAACATTGTCTTAAAATCCTTATCATTTTGGACAATATTCTTATTAATAGACCATTTGTTATATTTGGACAACACTTCCATACATTCTGGTCTAATATTCCAGTTGGGTGAAATCATTATTGATAATATTTTGTGCAATTTGGATACTGGTGAGTTCAGAATTTTATTATTTTGCGAGTAAGGCTTTGAGCTTTAAAAGGATAAAATTTTAAAATTAGAACTTGAACATTAGTTACATTAATAAAGGTTGCAGGATAAAACCGATAATTACCTGTTTGGGTCAATGGTTGAGACCTCCACATCAAATATTTCGCTAGCAATTAATGACAAACTATAAATATCCGTTTTGTGACCATATTTCTTGCCCTGAGCAATTTCCGGTGCCTGATATCTCCCGTCCCCGACATCTGTCGTATGTTTATATTTAGTCCTGTAGTGAACGCGTTGGTCGTGAACTGTAGCCAAACCGAAGTCACATAACTTAATAAATCTGCCTTTTCTTACATTCCTCGCAATCAATATGTTTTCGGGTTTGCTGTGAAAATGATTGATTTTAGTGGTAATAATAATATTTGCAGATTATATCATTACCATAAAATTTAATTAAACCTATTTTTAAAGAGTTTTCAGATTATTATAAAAAGAGAGTATTTNTGGATTCAATTCATGTAAATATTGAACGCATTCTAAGATCTGTCGAAATATTTCACACGAAATGAAATACTCGACACAATTCATGGGATCTCCCGATGGTCTCCCAAATACTTGTGGTTTGACTTCAAGAATATTCGTCAGACTTTGTGAGCATAACTCCATTTGAATGTAAAGACAGTTATATGTAGTCCACGAGTCGTAGTATTGGACCACATATTGTGAGTTAACTGTCATTAAACTTTCCACTTCTTTAAATACTCTCTTTTTATAATAATCTGAAAACTCTTTAAAAATAGGTTTAATTAAATTTTATGGTAATGATATAATCTGCAAATATTATTATTACCACTAAAATCAATCTTTTTCACAGCAAACCCACTGTCATATGTTGTGCGATATACTGTCGCAAAACCACCAGATCCCACATTAATCAACTGATCATGAGCAACATTTCTTAATGAATTAATCACTGTATAATATGTTTCATTATTTTCCATTGCGTAGAAATCAATGAAATTATTATATTTAGTTTCAATCAATTCGTTAGTTTCCTTTGATATGATGTATATTTTATTATTTCTTAAAACTGTTATAATATTATTATTCAATGAATTAAATTGCGATATTTCTTGAATATTATTAACCGGTAATTGTTTGGGTATTATTTGTTTATACTTGTTGTTAACTCCACTGAAGTATATGTCGCCAGTATTTGTGAGAAAATAAGTCATATCTAGCGATGAAGTGATAGTTTTGATGCCTTTTAGCGTTGATATCAATCGTGGAGTGAATATACAATTATCCTCTATATTGTGTGCCAATTGATGGCCACTATTATCACCCCAACTGTACACATATCCCTCATAAGTGATGGCAAATGAATACATATAATAGCAATAAATGGTTTGGAATTTATCATTAGTCGGGAAAATAATGAGAATTGGCTCACAAATCATAGCAAGTTTATTATCACCACAGCCTACCTGTCCCTCGCTATTACGTCCCCATCCATACACCTGGCCATCAGATGTGAGGGCCAGACAGTGATGGGAACCACAACTGATTTGTTGTATACTTTTGTCACTGAAATATGTAATTTTGTCGGGTTTTAAATAAGTTGTTTTCACACCCCTTCCCAACTGTCCCCACCTATTGTGACCCCAACTCAATATATGGTTCACTCTATTCATAGCTAACACAGTCTTCGCCAATAATAAATGTCTGAATCTTTTGTTGACCTAATTCTGCTATTTCCTGCGGTGAGTCTATGGTGTGGTTGTGACCCAAACCCAGATGTCCCGCATCATTAGATCCCAATCCATAGACCTTATCATCGGTGGTAACGAACAGAATATTCTTTCCCTTCCAGTCGTCGAAAACATGAAATAATACAATCTTTTGTTTAATGTTTGTTTTTATTTTATTAAAAATGCCAAATTTATCCATAACTAGTAATTGCCTTGTTTTGTAATTAACAATTTGTAATTAATTAGTAAACTATGATTTTTTCACTAATAACAAGCTTAACAAAGTAATTAATTAATTTGATATATTTTTTTGTATTGAAAAATATGTGCTATTTTCGACACAAAGGGCTATTATATAATATATATTATATTAATATATTATCAGTTATTGTGGTAATAATCAAACAATTTCTACAATCAGAATATAAACTGTACCTCATTAGTTACATATAATAATATATAATAGTATAAATCTATATAACATAGCATTAAATTTATAATATTATTAAGTCCAGGATAAGATTAAACAGTACACAATAATATTGTAGATGTTTTAATTACTAATAAATTTAATTAGAGTTGATTACAATTTGATAGAAATGTAATAAAATAATAGTGTGATTCATAGTTTTATAAGTAATGTTCATACATTGTGAAATTATTGTTATACAGTATCAAATTTTCTAACCAATACAGTAACAATTGTTAGAAAATTAAATTATCATTAGGTTTAAGTGTATTTAATGTTTTGTCAAATTCTGTATCATTTGCCACAATATTCCTATCGATAGACCACTATTTGAGTAACACTTCATATAGTGAACCAATTTGTAATTGTTTGGTATTTAAAAGTTACAGATACAGTATCTTTAAGTAAAATGTTTACTACTTTATTATATATGTGTTACTATAGATACATATGAAAATAATTATCAAATGGTTTAATCATTATTATTTAGCATATTCTTTTAGTTTTTAAATGTAAAATATAATTATTGTAAAATGTATTTCAATACAGTATAATTCTCTCTCTCTCTCTCTCTCTCTCT
>CAJPVJ010003145.1:0-11508 GCA_905397405.1 Oppiella nova
CTCTCTCTCTCTCTCTCTCTCTCTCACACACACACACACTCACTCACTCATTGAAATTCATGTCTTAATAAATAGCGACTATTTTATGGCGTGTGAGGCGACCGACGACTCTATTATAGACACGACTTACTGTAATATCGTATATATTATAAGACATGATGAGTGTTATCGTCGCTAATAAAACTGTGCTTTAGTTTTGTGCGATAATTATGTCTTTTATATTGTCCGTTGTTATCGCAGTATATTTCAGTACATACTCCATGTCCACCCCCTCTCAGCACCACCACTACCACCACTCCTACTGTGTATTCTTGTGATGAATTATGTCTTAATTTTTTATTTCCTTTTTCTTTATTATTATGTTTTATATATTGAGTACAAACTCTTATGTGTTAGCAATGTCTTAGTGTTTTTCATGTGATTTTTTTTGTGTTAAATATTTTTCTCTTTTGTTTCCCTAAAATCCTCTAATGATGTCTAAAAATATTTGTTTTATATTTTGTTTCGATGCAAAATATATTTTATATGTAATAATGAGTGGGGGAGGGGAGGGATATACAGTACAGTAATGTAACTATAATTGAGTTGTGTTTTTAATATTCAGTAGATTTTGTTTGAATTTTTCTTATAATTATTGTCGACTTTATGTTACTAACGAACGCGAGATTAATGTCTAGATTTTTATTATATATATATTTTTTGAATTAAAATTATGAAATATATTTCTATGCGCCATACGTTATGTGATTTTTAAGATGTATATATTTTTATTCAACTCGCTTTTATTATGCAGTCGTTTATATTAAACGTAATGCTAAAATATATTTCATTTTTATAATATAGTGTTTTAAGTCACAAATCAATACTTGAATATTTCATGTCAAGCCAAATCTCTCTCTCTCTCTCTCTCTCGCTCTCTCTCGCAATGAAAACGAAATAATGAATAAAATTTTATTTCTCTTTAGAAAAATTTAATTCTATTTTTCAAAGCCATTCAATACCTCGACTGTTATATCACTATACAATGTGTGGTAATATGGTGTTTGAATAGTGTGTTAATATTTATATTTTCTATAAAAATTGTTAAGATCAATTTTTGCTGTCGACTTGTATATATGTGTGACACACTTGAAAATATGGCTGAAAAGCAGAAATTTATGCAAATCTTGATGACATATATAAATCTAATCTATGATTTCAATTCTATGCTAATATTGAGTTGATATTTGAGTTTATTTAAGAAATAAAAGAGAAATATATTTTTTGGTATTTACATTTCTATCTAAATACATTTTATATTTATATTATACACTATACACTCGTTATGGTGAACATTATGAGTGCATATGTTTGCCCACAAAAAAAGTTACGGCTATTTAATATAATAGCTTTTGGTTGTAATGATAGTTTGCCGCAAATCTTTGTCTCTGTATAGAGATTACACTAATTATAACGTTTTCTAACGGCTAGTATAAGTTAGTCATTGTTTTTTTCTAGAGGTATAAATCAGTGATAAATTGCATGTATATGTCTACCGGACTCGTATGTATTGCCCACAGCCTCTCACTATTTCCTAACGATTACTCAATAAATTTTCCTTTTCTTTCAGTTACAAGTGAATGATATTTATATTATTTTGCTTTTTTTTGCTTTTTGTTTTGCTATTCATTTATTATTATTGTATTTCTCCTTCAATATATCATTTGTTTGAAATTCATAGGATTTCACGTGAAATGCAATGAAAGCCAAGACTGAAATATCGTTGAAATTATTGTCTAATAATAGAAATAATGATTTTTTTCCCTAACTTTTTGTTAATTGAATTCCCGTTATTTACAGTTATATTTGTGATTAATATATTGTTATGTATGTATTACGTGTATGGTATTATATTTGATATATATAAAATATTTTGCGCAATGTTTGTCATTTTTATTGGATTTGAGAGTTAATAGTGTTTTTGATTTTTATATTTCTAGATATCCTTTTAAAACATTTCCCCATTTTATAACACACACTTGTATTATGATTTTGAATATATTATATTGAATTAACAGGAATTTCATTTGCAAATCAAAATTGTATGTTGTGAGCTCATTACACAGTAGTTTAAATGCATTGAAAAGTGCGCCGGGTGTGTTTGAATTGATTTTTAATTTCCAGTGATATTTATTTCTATTTTTGGCGCACACTTCCCCTCAATATTATTCACATTTTCACGTTTTGTTTGTTGAAATGCATAGCGATTTGCATTGAAATGCGAGCGAAAAAGTACTCAATTTTAATGTGTATTTTTCGGGCGACCATTAAAATTATCATTGATTTCCCGATTCAGACCATTAATTACGAAATGCATGCGAAAGTATAGTCTCCCAGTAATCCACCAGTAAATGTGAATGCATTATATTTTGTGATGAGATATACGGTATAGTTATTTGCAAATCCTATTTGCGCTGACATTTATGCATTGATTTTGAATTTTAACGCTTAATTTAAAACGAGATGTAATTTCGAGATAAATATACAAATATTTGTTTCGACTTTTTTGTGGAAATATTTTGTTTCGAGTTTTTGAGTTGAAAATCATTTTTACGGATAATTATAGAAATTTTTTTCTCACTCTCTCTCTCTCTCTCTCTCTCTCTCTCGTCCAAATGTTATGAAACGTGTGATTAAAGTAACGATTTTTGTGTTGTGTGTTGTCGTATCGATTCACGAATTTTTTTATAACTTTCATTAAATGTGTGTTTTTTGAGAAAATTTATCTCTAATTTAGTGTTTAGTCTCTCGTTTTTGACTCCACTTTTGTCTCTCGACTTATTATTGAATCAATCGATTTGTCAATTTGTGTAGTGATTCGAGTATTCAATCGATTGTATGCTCTCTCTCTCTCTCTCTCTCTCTCTCCAACTCACTCACGTCTCTCTCGGATACCACTCCTTGAGAGACGAGTTATTAATTCGTTATTTAATAGTGATGTGTGAGAGAGAGACAATCAAAATGACTATTGACTCAAGACGTTGGGAAACGACACAACAAAAAAGTCGACTAAAAAGCGAATTACTGTTTCACTAATTATACGATTCATTCACTAATTTCTCTACACTTTTACGTACGCTTTGATTGTCTCTGGGATCCGAGTGAATGGTTATGTAATAATTGAACCGACCAAAAATTGAATGCTTTTATTCTTTTAATTCATGCAATAATCGATTCAATAGTAAATTATTATTATTTATTTTTGTTTAATAGCTCTCTCTCTCTCTCTCTCTCTCTCTTGTTGTCCAAATGTTATGAAACGTGTGATTAAAGTTACGATTTTTGTGTTGTGTGTTGTCGTATCGATTCACGAATTTTTTTTATAACTTTTCATTAAATGTGTGTTTTTTGAGAAAATTTATCTCTAATTTAGTGTTTAGTCTCTCGTTTTTGAGCTCATTTTTGTCTCTCGACTTATTATTGAATCAATCGATTTGTCAATTTGTGTAGTGATTCGAGTATGCAATCGATTGTATGCTCTCTCTCTCTCTCTCTCTCCCTCTCCCCAACTCACTCACGTCTCTCTCGGATACCACTCCTTGAGAGACGAGTTATTAATTCGTTATTTAATAGCGATGTGTGAGAGAGAGACAATCAAAATGACTATTGACTCAAGACGTTGGGAAACGACACGACAAAAAAGTCGACTAAAAAGCGAATTACTGTTTCACTAATTATACGATTCATTCACTAATTTCTCTACACTTTTACGTACGCTTTGATTGTCTCTGGGATCCGAGTGAATGGTTATGTAATAATTGAGTGTATAATATGTAATCATATTATATATTATATAGTTTTTAAAAATTTTTGTGTTTCGCGTCGAGCGAGAGAGAGAGAGAGACACACAGAAAATTACATTATATTTGATACAAGATATTAGGAGTATATTATATATATATTTGTGCCGCTGAACAGTACATAAAGGTTTATATAATGTTTTGTTTGGTGAATAGTTTGTAATGTGTTTTATCTAAGTGTACAGTCGATTAAACACATTTTTGAATTCCGTTTTGTCAGTTATTATTATATACTTCTATACTATTACTACTGTATAGACTTGCCATACAATTGAATGCAATATTTTTCTTGTTTCTCCCTTCGCTTTATTGTTTCGGCTTTTCGTATATATTTTTATTTATTATTAAATTTCTGTTCATCTCTTTCAAGGCTCTCTCTCTCCAGTCTCTCTCTCTCTCTCTCTCTCGACTTATCTTAAAAAGTTTTGTTAGTATCTGAAGAGTCTTTACATAATTTTTGTTTCTCGTATGACATTTTGTATTTTATTTATTTTTCATATTATGCGTGTATGTATTATTTTTTGAATACATAGTACATAGTAATTTAATTGTGAAAAATGTACACATTTTTGTCATATATTTTTCAACGTTTTTTCATCTTCACTGTATTACGCTCTATAAGACCATAAATAGGCTGACATCTGGTCATATATTGTATATTAGATTTGAAATAATACTTGAGTATAAAATTTTTTTTCCTCGGATCTATATATTTTCGTTGATATATATTTTGATTCAATTTTATTTTTACATTTGATTTATACGTCATTTCGTATTTGTGTTTCAATTTTAACGGCTATTTTCTGCGATACTTCTCTCTCTCTCTCTCTCGACAATTGTTTTTATATACGATTTTCTTATGCCTTTTGTTTTCGTTGTGTATATTATGTTTGCCATCAAAAGCCGAGTGCCTTTCCTATCGGTTTAGTAGCCATTGATTGCAGCGATAGTTAAGGGTTTGTGCGCTGAAAATGAGTCCGGAATCCGAGAAATACATATAACTTCTCCGTTTGTATTGAGAGTCAGTGCAGCGAAAAATAAATGTACGCAAAATGATTTCGCTATTGTCTCCCCTTTTTAGGCAATTTATTATCGTATTGTAAGTTATTTTTAGGCATTTTTTTCACTCTGTTGTCAAATGTGTGGATACGAAACGAAAAACTTCGTATTTCGATGTATTTCTCTCTCTCTCTCTCTCTCTAGACTTTTAGCAGCGAATTGCTATTGATTTGTAATTTTCTAGTTATAGTTATTTTTTGTTTATTTTATGTCGTCTATTTATTTTAGGGTTTAATTTAGTTTTTTATATGTGTTTGCAATTTTTTGACGTGTTTTTTGCCATGAATTTATTTCTTAAGCGCTATTTTAATTTATGATTCAATTTATTTGTATATATAATTAGGTCTAATTTTGCGACTTTAATCCAATAATATAATAGTCTTATATATAGCCCAAGCCCTAAGAGCTATGATCTCTATTTATATACAGATTTTTTTATTTTGAGTCTACATTTCGCTCCGACTTTTTTGCCTATTATAGTATAATTTAATTTGTTTTTATATACTATTTTTGGTACTGAAAGGCAATCAAAATTACGGCTCACTTTTCTCCTTAGCTTTCATTAAATCCTAAACGAAAATAAACTTTTCGTTTTCGTAACTCTTTTTTTGTTTGAAAGTTTGTCTCAAGTTTTGTGTGTATTTTATGTTTAGATGTATTTTTTCAAGTATTGATTTACCGTTTCCTATGCTTTTTGTGACGCGATTTTGCTTTTCATTGAAATGTTTGATACAAAACAACGGGTTATTTATTCAGATTAGGCCGCGATTTGTCATTTCGCTGTGTATTTAAGTTTATGCTTTTGTTTTTTATTTTATTTTCTACACAATTTGTTTTGATATCGCGTATAAAACAAAGGGACACAAGAATCTCATTTTAAATACAGGCGCTCTCTCTTAAGGAAAAAGCAATTTTTGGTTTTAATGCCCAAACAAATCCCAATAGTAATGGTGTGTTTCGACTGTCGGTAATGGCTTTCTGTGTGCCCTTTGGATGAGTGCCATAAATATATGTTACGTATAGTGTACGGGTTTTTCTGCGATACGTGTGTATATAAAGTATACCCAGACCAAAAATGTTATGTGTATATTATTCAGTAAATTTGTTTCCTAATGTATCGTAATTATTGTCCATAATTTGTGGCGTTTAGGGAGTAGTTTATAAGTTTTTGTACACCGATTTTGCGTATGAATAGGTTTTCATGTGTATGCGAGTATTTAGTGTATTTGTTTTGTCGTTGTGTTTGATTATAACGAGTGTTCACTGTATATGAAATTGCATTTTGCAAATCGAAATATCCTATGCTCTCTCTCTCTCTCTTTCTCTCCCTCTCTCTCTCTCTCTCTCGACCAGTGAACCAAATACTACACGACTAATGATATACGGAATAATAATTTATTGTTTTATTAGCCATCGATTTCTCCATACTCTTGGAGGCTTACACTCGGTTCCCATATTATAATCGTTTGGTTTTCCAAATGAGATTTTTTTCTCGTGTTTCCCGATTATAATATCGTTTTTTCTGAGTTGACTTTTCGCATGAATAGTCATTTGACAATATTTTTTCGCCAATTTGTATGACTTATTGCGGTTTATATTATGTGTGTGTTGTGTAATTTGGTTTTTGATTTTTGCTTAATGTTTTTGTACGGCTTTTCAGTTAAATAAAGTTTGCAAGTAATTGACTGAACATTTCTGTGTCCTTTAGATTTGGATTTTTATTTTATTTTTCAATGTTTCTGTGAAAGTAATTAATACATTGAGTGAGTGAATACTGGGACCCAAATTAAAGTCATATGTTTTTCGCACAATTAATGTGTTTTTGTATTTTTTGTTTTGTTTTAACTACGAGATCATTTGACTTGTATTTTATTTATATATTATTTTGTAATGAGTTTTAATAAATTAATGTTTTGTTTCACTAATTATTACGGTATGGGTTTTGCAGTTTAAACATACGGTAGTGTTATAGCGAGTGAAATACACTTTTGTGTGTATGATATTTGAATATAAATATTCATATGTAGTGTACATTATTATTGTCGTAATCATAAATAATAATTTTTTCCCCTACATACATTTTTATTGATTTTTTTCTCGCATAGTTTTTGAAATATTTTTTATATGCATTTTGTGTTTTGTTTATGAAATGTCACGAAAGGCTCTTCTGGTTATCAAAAAGTGTTTTACTTTTACTTTACGCTCTCTCTCTCTCTCTCTCTCTCTCTCTGCTATCATTTTCTGTATTTCCATATTTCATTCAAATGTCTGTCTCTCTCTCGTAGTGAAAGTTTTTTTGGTACTGTAGTTCAAAGCTATATTGAATTTTGAATGTAATTTATTGCATTTTATTTTCCTGTGATATTCCTATGGCTCTCTCTCTCTCTCTCTCTCTCTCTCTCGTTCATCACTCGCTACTCTATTCTCTCCATCTTTTGAATGCAATGATATTTTATAACCAAATGCTGTGTTATTTTTTTATGAAAAGATGAGAGCTTTTTTGAAAAGTTTTGCCAATTTTGTGTTGTGTTTGATTCAATTTTCAATGAAATGATAACTTTTTTCTTTCTGTGTCTCTCGTATTATATATATAACCCGTGTTTTTGTTGTTGTATTTCACACTCGACTTTCTACCGACAATTGCCTCCAAATCAGACATTTTTGTGTAAATTTTTATGTTTTTTTGTCGCAAATTTATTTCGCATTAAATTTGAATGTGTAATGTGCTGATGTTTTCATAATATGAAAAAATATATTATATTTGGTGACGTATTTTTGTGTGATATATAATAAAATGATTTATAATTTTTTGATTTCTTTAAATGCATTTAGATATATATATATCTGCAAAGTGATTGTCATTTAATTGTGAGAATAGATAAGAAATCTGTGGGAATAATATCCATACAAATATGAAATGCAAAAACTTTTGTTGCTTTTTATGAATTGATATTTGATTTTTGCAAATGAGAGATGAGTTTGTAATATAAGATTCATTCAATATTATACTGTATTTGTTTTGTTTATGTATTTATGCAATATTTATTAGTCGTTAATAATTTCGGAGTTTATGTTTATGTATATAATTTGAAACTTATATTTTGTGTACATTTAATGAAACGAATGTATTTATAATAATTATATTTAATATGAAGATTAATCGCTGAATCCATAATTAATTACTAATCAATAAGATTGACACAAATCCCTGTTTGATATATTTGCTATTTAGCTACAAATATATATTATAAATCTGATTAATGATTTTTAAATTTCAAATATCATTAGCGTTTTGGCATTAAATAAAGGGAATACCGTTTTTTTGTCGGTATATATAAAAATCAAGTCAATCGATACACGTCTTAATGATATCACATGTTTTAAATGCATTACAAAATTGATTACTTATTATTATTATTATTATAATACATAGTTTAGTATAAAGTTTTTTGTCTCTCTTTTATTAAAACTACTCTTTTCATTATGTTTTATATATGGAGTCTCTCTCTCTTTCTCTCTGCTATTGAATCTCATAATTAATAACGTGAGCCAATGGGCTGCCAGTGATTGGGTGGGCCCGTAGCGAAAAGCCCGGTGCGATTGTCTATGAAAATTACACTGTATTTAAGTTTTAATATTGAAATAAAAATAAGTTTCTCAAAAAAAATTTCTTGTTTGCTTTTTTGAGTAATATATTCAGCGCTTATTACACGCCTGTCCTAAATGGCAGCCTATTTATCGGCGTATTTCATAATGTATGGGTTTTAATGATGAATTTGTGCCGTTATATTAAGATTTGAATCAATATTTATTGATATGTTTTCCGTATTATATATTATATTTAGATTATGTGTACATATGTGGTGTATTTGAATGCAAAGGTCTCGGCAATACAGTCGTATAAATGGTATTAATTGATAAAATTAAGTGAATAATATTCATAATAACGGTATTCAGTGTGTTATGTCTAAGTATTTTGTTTTTGTCTAAAACTGTGAGTTTATATATGGAAACACATCATCTCATGATAAGCCACTATAAAGTGATGATAAACTTATTTCGCATATGAAGTGCCATCAGAGACATGTATTTGTTCACTGATAACATTTATGTTTTTTATCTCGCTAATTTCCACTTATATTTTTCGTATATTTCACTCAATTTGTCGGTTGCGTTATTGATATAATAGTTAATATTTTTTTTGGTATGATTTCTCGCACAGACATGACTCGACCCTATTGTCTAACCGTTTGTTTTATGCCATATAATAATGAGTTTTATAAAATATTAAATATTATATAAATCTCTGTCGTTAGTCATTATTACGTGTGTATTTGTTTTATCCTTTATATATATTATATAAGTAGTGATCTGTTAAGTAAAAATCAATACAAATGTTGAGATTTATAGCGAATACGGTACACACGGATAGCCTTCCCATATATCTGTACCCTGCTATGTGTACCCCGATATGTCTACTGTTATATAAACGTCAATGTATTAGCAGATTATCTCAAATATTATTTATAAATATTAGTGATTTATTAATCAGGATCTATTATTTTTTAACTAAATTTTCTCGTGAATTAGTAATGCCTATCGCGAAAGCAAGTAGTCTATGGGCGATAGAGAATGGCATTAAAATAGTCACACAATTCTCGTTATACTTTATATAATATATTAAATCTCTGGGAAAATAATGTCTCGAAAATGCCTTTTTCTCGAGGATTACTACATTCACTGCTATTATGTATACTATTATCTAATAGTCTCTGTGTGTCTGTATTATAGGGATTTATTCTCGTATTATTCTGTGTATTATTCTGTGTGTACTGAATAGTCGGTGCCATAGTTGCCATTACCAAAAGTGCACTGTACAAATATGTCGATACGGGTTTGAAAGTTAAATAAAAGTCTCGTCTAATCAGTGATTTTCTATTATATCAGTTTATTTTTAGTACCCAAACGCGTCAGACACCCAGAAACACATATCTCTGTTTATTTTAATTTCTTTGCTTTGTTTTTATTGTAATATTTGCTGTTTTTTGTGTGTATTTTTCAACTCATTTGTGATATTTTGTGATTAAGTTCTTAGCGTTAAAAATGTTTATTATTATTAGTGTTTATCTGTTTATTACGAGAAAGAGAGAGAGAGAGAGAGAGAGAGAGAGAGAGAGAGAACAGGTTTTCGTATGATATGATAATTACTGTTGAAAATTGTCTCCTTTTTTATGCATATATTTAATTTAGTCACTAATCGTGAGCCTAATCGTCACGAATATTCCTGTGTATAGAGAATACATGCGATTCCCCATTATATTCATACTTATACTTTAAATGTCTAGAAATTTATCATTTCAATGAGTTTGCCATTTATGTGTATAGTATTTTTGCGCTGCAAAACTATTTCTGTTTATTTTTCTTGTTTTAAGTCTAATTTAAAGTTTTTGCCATTAGTTTTATCGCTGATGTATAAGATGATCCCTTTCCACTCGTATACACACATATATTATATGAGATGCGGTATAATGTGTTTGAAATTATACCATCATTTGTCTCCCGGAATGGTGTTTCCAGTCAAGGCTTTAGTTGTGTTTTTTGTTTTGTTTTATCATTTCATTTCGATTTATTGGTCGTTATTTGCATTTCTATTGCATTTTAACTAATATTTTATTACCTTTTTGTCCTTTTTTTGGTGGTGTCTGTGTTTCCCGTAAACACACGACTTTTAACACTGGGGTTTCGTATAGAAATTAGCATTTTCTAGAGCCACCCCCACTCCCTTCTACCCCTTTTTTTCGCGTAGTATACCCCGCGTTGCCATATGTTCGCTCATCTCAATGGGATATACCGGTGCTCTTGAGTGGCGAGAAACGGTTGATTGAATTGCGAGAAATGCATGCATAGAGTGGAGTCTATTGTAGAGAATATGGATGATAGAGTGGATCAGGATCTATATATTTGAGTGCAATTTATTTGTGAACCAGTTGTCAGAAACAAAGCCCCAACAAAAAATTTATACAAAAATTTCCTATAAAATTGGAGATATATTGGAGAGAAAATATACAATAAATTGTGTGCTTTTCAGCACGAAATCTATAATTTTATTAAAACTTTTCTCGTATGAAATCCCTGCGCTCTACCGCACCGGTAGTTCTCTGCGTTAGACATGGTTTTAGTAGATATTGAGTGGGTTTTGTTCAGTAGGTTTTGAGTACCATTGGATTTTCAGTTTCAGTATTAAGCTTGCTCGTTTAATGTTTATAAATACGGTAGTTGGTGCTGACATTGTTACCCGTAAACCTTGTTTTTTTACTTATTAATGTGTAATCTATTATATATCAAGTAAAACTACTGGTGCTTTTGAATCTTTCGTAATATATTATTTAATAATTAGATTGTGTATCAGAAAAATGCCGTAAAATTTGCGCTTTTCATTCAACTTCCACTCCAATTGATTCCCATAAGTGAATTACATCCACGAAAATGGTTTTTAATAATTTATATACAATTAGTATTTTTCATCTTATTTTTATAGCCAATCATATGTCTAACTGTATGTAATTTTTTATAAATATATATAAAAACATAGGGTTTTTGTGTTTTTCTA
>CAJPVJ010003146.1:0-11506 GCA_905397405.1 Oppiella nova
TGAAAAGTAACTCCACTTCAGACTTTAGTTAGTCATCTATGTATTGATTTTTTAGCAAATATTGAATTTATAAACAAATGTTTGAAATTACGAGAATTATTAGTTGCCATTACTTTATAATGTATGTTCTGCTTTCAAGTATTACATTTTGATTGTAAAATAAAGTATAATTATCGATTTGAAATATTATATTAATTATTTTATGACTACTGCTATTATCATCCTGTTATCAGTGAAGTTGATACTCTATTCAAAACGATTTAAATTCATTTTTTCTAATTATCAACAAATCTAACAACTTATTCATTCAATTAAATTTATTACAAAGCAATTATATTGTCAAGAATACTGTATAAGGTAGAATACTATATTTAAAAATTCAAATGTGCATGTTTGAATTAAATGCCATATATTGAAATGGAAATCTCTATGAGGAGTGCATCCCTTTCCTCCCTTTCCTGCGTTATTTGTTAGTGAAATACGAAGAAATAAAGTTGTTTTAGAAAAAACCTGATCTGTTCTGCACTGATCTGTACGCCAGAGCTCTTCAACCTATAAAACCGATTTCCTTCCGGAGCTGTCGGCCCCACCACCACAAGGCTATCCACTAGTTTCGCGTCAAACTACTAGTCGCGACACACAATAGAAAG
Source organism: Oppiella nova (assembly GCA_905397405.1). Classification (NCBI taxonomy): domain Eukaryota; kingdom Metazoa; phylum Arthropoda; class Arachnida; order Sarcoptiformes; family Oppiidae; genus Oppiella; species Oppiella nova. Next base: position 651 of record CAJPVJ010003146.1, read on the forward strand.
CTATACTCCCTTTGAAAATAGTATTTTGTATTTATATATAATACTTTTGAGTCGATTGCGTGCTTTTAACAACATATTTGTATTACTACTTGTATTTGGAGATAAAGTCTCTGTAGAGATAAATAGATATAAACTTTTATAAATAAAATCTTTTAATTAAGTTATTATTTTTTTATTAGTTTCTGTGCATTCAATTCAAGTGCATTCAGTGCTAGACAAGTGTTGGTCTTTTAATTTAGTAGTGAATATCAATAGCAATGTCTACACAACCAGTGGATCCGGCGTTTAGACTAATTCCGCAAAATTCAACATTTTTCTACATTTGGAGGATTGAAGTAAATCTTACTTTTTATATCTATTTTACTTTATTTGCTAATCTTTCGCCAAACTAAATGTCAAAACACTTGTTTTTATGTTTACCTTTTGAAAGCTAGTAAGCTAGTAATTAACGAATGTAGTAACTTATATTTAAGTTTGATTTACTGTACTGTATATGTCTCAAATTAATTAAAACATTTCCATTTAAATTCTTTAACTATTTTAGGTAAAGTCTTATTTAATTTAAATATTCGTTTAAATATATTATATTCATACTATAAAGCTTTTAAAAAGTACTTAAATTAATATAAAAACTTGCCAAAAAATTCACTTCTAAGTTCATTAGATAAATGCATCTCAGACAAAATTTATGAAATTATTATTTAGTATGTCAATTGTGAAAATGCATTTTCGCTTTAAATATATTTATAACTAATTGTATGACAATTGTTTAGAAACTTCAAGTAATAGCGGTTCCAAAGGAGAGTTACGGCCAGTTCTACAGCGGGGACTCATATATAGTTATCTGTGTATGTATTGCCCATATATTGATGATCATAATGTTATTCACAAAATTTAACATAAATTACTATATATGACATCCACAAAGGCTACCGATGGCAAGGAAAGGGCTGACTCTCAGCTTGTGCCCAAAGAGGTGCGGACAGGGCTCGACATTCACATACACTTCTGGTTGGGCTCAGAAACATCTCAAGACGAGGCCGGAATCGCGGCATATAAGTCGGTAGAGTTAGATGACAATCTCGGTGGGACACCAGTTCAGCACAGGGAGACTCAAGGTTTGGCTTCAATAGTACTTTATTTCTTATGAATTTATAATTGAATATTACTTTAAATATAATTGACTTATTGTGCAGCACCAGTGCAATAATATTATTTATACGCAATTAGTCATAAAATTATTTGTAATAAAATGAAACTTAATTTAACTGTTAGGTCACGAATCGCAGAGATTTTTATCGTACTTCAGGAATGGGATGAGGTATGCCGCATTAATATGTGTTGTATTCATTCATTATATTTTCCCACTTTCAATGTCGTCTATGCTTTCCATTGTAAAAGAGATTATTATTTCAATAAAGTCTTAACTCTTAACTTAATTGAAGGTCTTTTTCAAATAATATGTTTTAATGATAACTGTTTTTTATTTTATTTTATTTATAAAGAGTTCTTAAGGGAGGTATTGCAAGCGGTTTCCATAAAATAGATATCTCTCTGAAGCCAAGTCTCTATCAAGTGAAAGGCAAACGAGCGCCTGTAGTGCGAGAGGTTGTAAAACAATTAACTTTTTTCCAAGTCATAAACACTTATGAATAAAACAATTCATTATACGAAATGTGATGCAAATAGTTGTCTGAAATCAGTTGGAGTCAACTGAACGACGGCGATGTCTTCATTCTGGACGCCTGTAGTCACGTATTCGTATGGACGGGTAGTTTCGCCAATAACATGGAGAAGATTCAGGCCATACAAGTGGCCCAACAGCTCAAGTCAGAGCACGCGCCCGAGTGTCAGGCCGTTGTGGTCGTGGAGGACAACAACGAGAGCTCGGAGTTAAGCCACGCCGAGAGGGAAGCCTTCGAGAAATACTTGCCGTTGAGCGCGAAGAGTGTCTTAAGTCATACGGAAGTGCCAAACGACTCGCGCATCGAAATGAATCAGAGAACTGAAGTGATTCTCTACCGGTGCACAGATGAGGACCAGAGTCTTAAGGTGTCTAAAGTCAAAACAGGACCTCTCGAGCAGAAGGATCTCAACTCAAACGTAAAGAATTGCAAAACTTTCCCTATATTTGAGACTAATTTGTGCACTGAATTTAGGACTCATTTATTGTGGACAACAATTTGGGCGGAATATGGGTTTGGGTGGGAAAGAAGGCGTCCGCCAAAGAGCGCACCGAATCCATGCGTAACGCCCAGGGATTCATCACGAAGAAGGGTTACCCCCAACACACACGTGTCACGCGAGTGATTGACGGCGGAGAGCCCATTGAATTCAAAAATCTGTTCAAATCGTGGAAAGACGCGAACTTAGCGAACGGCTTCGGGAACGCCTATCACGTGGGAAAGATCGCCAAAATTATTCCCCAGACGTTTGATCCGTCGGTTCTGCACGAGAACCACGGGATGGCCGCCGAGACTCAGATGGTTGACGGCGGCAATGGCCACAAACAAGTCTATCGCGTCAAAGACTTTGATTTAGTAGAGGTTCCCGAAGAAGATTTCGGAAAATTTCATTCCGGCGACTGTTATATAGTGGTCTATACATACGGCGCTCAGAATGTCATCCTTTACTACTGGTTGGGATCGAAATCATCTGTTGATGAACGCGGAACGGCTGCCATGAAGACCGTGGACTTAGATAATAATAAGTTTGCGGGACATGCGGTTCAGGTGCGCGTGGTTGAGGGCAAAGAGCCGGCACATTTTATGGCTATATTTGGCGGTAAAATGGTTATACTTATGGGTGGATTCGGCAGTGGTTTCAACAATAATCAGTCAAATGAGGAATCGCTGAAAAACACGAGTCTTTTGCAAGTGAGGGGAACCAATCAATACAGTACTAAAGCGGTTGAAGTACATCCCAGTGCCTCATCTCTCAATTCAAACGATGTCTTCGTTTTGTTGACTCACGAGATCGCTTATGTGTGGGCAGGAAAGGTATGATAATTTAAACTCAATTTGCTTATCAATGATTAAAATATTTTTAGTATACTATCACTAAAATACATGATTTTGTTTAAATTATAGGGAAGTTTAGGAGACGAGCGAGAAATGGCTAAAGAGATCGCCGAACACCAGGGAAAGGGAGTTCTGTTGGTGTCTGAAGGGCAGGAAAAGGATGACTTCTGGGATGCGATTGGAGGCAAACAAGAATATTCTAACGATAAGAGACTACAACTCAGTGACGACCCCCACTCGCCCCGTCTCTTCCAATGCAGTAATGCTAACGGATTGTTCACTATTGAGGAGATCCCTCACTTCGATCAGTCGGACCTCATTCAAGACGATGTCATGCTTTTGGGTAATATATTTGTGCTTCAATTTGCGAGTTATTGCAAATCAATACCAATATGTTATCTATTGATTGATCAGACGCTTGGGACGCACTGTTCTTATGGATCGGAGACCTGTCCAACAGAGAGGAGAGAAAGTTGGCTCAGGAGGCGGCCCAACAGTATCTCACGACAGACCCCAGCGGCCGAGACATCGATACACCCATTATTGTGATTAAGCAAGGACACGAGCCCATTAACTTTACCGGATTTTTCGGGGTGTGGGATATAACTATGTGGAATGTAAGCCCTTCTCATAAATTGTCACAACTTTTACTACATATTAAACACAAGTAGAAAGGGTTGTGCACTTTTACGAAAACATTTTTGAGTTTAATTATCATATGAAAAGTAGTTTACTTATAAATGCAATACAATTTAATTTGTAGTTACTGTAGTTTTTTCAGTACTTGTAACATGTACCGGTAATATAATATAATTGAGAGTTAAATATACAGTATATAAGTTAATTATACAAAATTTAAACATGAAAATTGAAATGTTAACTTTTGGAATTTTTGGGAATAAATCTATGAACAAGGGAAGTTCTATCTCACAATTTGTTTGACACAGGCACTATTACCAATCTGATTTCTATGAACTTGACCTCATATGTAAGTTCGTTTCAACTTCTATTTATATGAACTTGACCATTTATATGACCTATCACCTCTCACCTCACCTGCACCTACATATGACCTCTGCATTTGACCCGTTTTCGGCTTTGATAATTATAATTTTAGTCATACTAAGATTGCATTAAATAACTTTGCATGATACTTTTACCAATTGATCCCAACATTTATACAGTAATAAAAAAGTTATTAAAATAACTCGTTCAATAAGTACATACGCAAAATTGTCTCCTACCTACCCTCAATTAATACACTGGAATTAATACCTAGGTATTTAACATCATGTATGCATGCCTTGGTGGACCCCCCACCCCACCCCATGTTCTATGTGTACGTACTCATTGAATGCTCGCTTAAGGTTTTTAAATTGCATAAAGATTTTTAGTTGACATCATAATTTGACACCAAATCTAATCTCAATTTCAATCGTTTAGAAGAATAAGAGTTACGAAGAAATAAAGAGTGCATTAAAGGACGGCAAATCGGAAAGTGTCAAGATCATTAAAGCGAGCGCTATGAACAATGGACACTCCGGGGACTTTGGATCAGTGAACAAGTATCCCGTCGATCAGTTGAGGGTAAAAGACGCCAATCAGTTGCCGGAAGATGTGGAGCCGACCCGAAAAGAAGTGATTTATTATAGATTCAATGAAAATGCTAGTTATTAACGAAAACAATTGTTTTGAAACTTTTTCAGCTCTATCTGTCAAACGCGGACTTCCAACAAGTGTTTGGCATTTCATACAAAGAATTTCAAGCGATTCCCAAATGGAAACAATTGGATCTCAAGAAAAAAGTCGGCCTCTTCTGAACGAAAACCCCAATTGCCTTCAAATACCATTAAATTTTCTAAATTATTTTAAACCAGTGTTCATATTATGAAGTTATGTTTACGAGAAATTTATTTAAAACATTAATTTATGTAATATTACTGTTATTTTAAAAGTTTAAACACAAGATTAAATTATATTCAACAGACATTTGTCACACGAAATTAGCGTTTAATGCATTTCATTTACCGGTAAATTATATTTTCTGATTCAGTAGACAGTATATTACAAATGTATTTAAATCAAGTCATGTTTATATCAATATATTTTATTAGGAAATTTTACATATATTTATGTGATAACAAAATAAAATCACAAATTTTTTTAATTCAAATCAAATTGTAATTGTTATCGATATAAAATAAAACGGTTTAATATATATATTTTCATACGGGAGGTCGGGGGCTATGTATTCACAAGTCTATATATTCCTAAAATAATAGCAAACATTTCGACACAATTACAGTAATCAACAGACAATTGATAAGTGCATACATTTAAATCATTAGATATATTTGAATCAAATTATGATAATACGAGAAATTAAGACTAAAATCATAAGTTACATATTTATATATTATAATCAGTAATGTAATGTCCAAATGGGGGAAAACAATGTCAATCCAAATCAAATAGAAGTCATACAGAGAATGGTTGAGAATTATCGCAAATTAAATTTATTAAATCGAATCAAATCTTTAATTTTATAAATAATGGTTTATACCTAAACTTAACTGTCATTTCACGTATAAAAAGATCTTAATTAGTGATAAATTATATTATAATTGATACAAATGCTTGGCCATTGAGCCCGTCTTAACGATGGTGTCCGAGTGGGCCTCGAATGATATGCTCTGTGGATAACCGGTCCGCTGTTTAAGAATCCTCCTATTCGTGCCATTCATTATCATACCATACAGTCAGTCATATATACCGGTATATCGCGTGTCAAACACTTACCCGATGTTAAGGATCGACCCTTTATTCTGGTAATCATTGGTCCAAACGGAGATCTTATCCATTTTGCCCCTAATGTTGATGACAGCGCCGCAGATCTGGTCGCTATCGTCGCCAAACGCCTCACCAATCAGACACAACAACTGTTGGACACAAACACGCAATCATTAGATCATATGAGAGACTATGATTGGCAGAGAGTGAGTGTAAATGAGAGAGAGAGCACAGACCACTTCAAGCCAGGTCTTGTCGATCTCGCGCCCGCCCTCCCGATTGCCGGGACCCCTCTTGCCGAACGTGAAGAGCCACCGGCCGCCAGCCTTATTGCGGTCGTCCTCCCACATCGGACGGATCCCCTGCTTGAAGATCGAGTAATCGCTTCCGGCGTTCAAATGGGAGGCCAACTCGATGTGATTGTAGAGCCTATGGATCAGATCAGCGGTGACAAGCCGTCAGTCAGACACTACAACACACACACGTTGACACTTACGCCCAGAAGTCCTCGACGGTGTCAAAGTGGGTGACATCGAGCAGGTTGTCCTCCCAGGCCGACCCTCTGGCGCCGGGTCTGAAGTACCACAACTGCCACTGATTCTGGAGCGGATGCTTTGGTATGACTTCTTGGGATTCGCCGCTACCCTCACCCTTGGACTCGCTCTTCGTCGCCACCTTCGCCACCAATCATTCAATGGATATATTGAGTCATTAAAATGGGTGTCAATGGGGGGTCACCAGCGCTCACCTCCACTGCCTTCGTGTCGGACGCCATGTGTCTTCAGACTTGAATGAAACGCTGAATGAGTTAATTGTGAATCAAATCGACGACAATGTGTTGTCTTTGCGACAGTCGTTGCACTCAACACGAGAACATGTGGTGTAGAGGTCGGCACCACATATGCACTGCCACTGTGTGCGCGCGCTAGAGGTGTGCACTAATGCCCAGTGTTTGCCGTAATTTGCAATTTATGTCAAACTTTTATGTCATTTAAATGCCTGTAATGTGTGCTCACAGTTAGCCCCGGGTTTCAATGCATGTGTTATACGGATAGTTGTATTCATTTTGTTTGAAATGTGTTTAAATGACAAACTTTTAATGAATTTAATGCCCAGTAATGGGCAATATATTGAACACACTCGTGCACAGTTGGAGGGGTGGGTGACATCAGTGGCACTGATTGGCGACGTGGGCGCCGGTAGTCTATACATTGAATGCGTGGAAAGTGGTGCTAAATGTGTGGTTGAGTTGATTGTGTCACTGAATCTCCACGTAATTCATGAGTGACTCAAACATTTGAAAACAACTCAATAAATAATTGTCAATATTTTGCGTAAAATTGTTTTAATTGTTTTTGACATTAGCTGTAGATTTAACTCAAAACTCACCAGATTTTTCATTTACCATGCTGCATATTTAATTTACAACCATATATTCCCAGTATATATATATATATTTTAACCAATTTTTTACTATTTACTAAAACCGAGAGATTTTTTATACAAATAAATTCATTATAAATATAAATATATTTTTAAAGTATTAATCAGTGTTTTTAAACATAAACTAACCTCGCTAATGTGTGTTTGTGTTTTTACCCGTGAATTGTGCCGTAATTTAATTGAAATAATGATTTGTTGAGTGAATTAATGGCCGAAAAAAGTTTAGAAAACAGTGTCTCTCATGAAGTTGTGGACAGAAGTGACAATTGTGTGACAAATGCCGTCAAAAGTGATGCCATTAATGACAACCATTTGGCTAATCGTAAGACGATTGCCATCGGGAGGAAGATATCCATCAAATCCAATAAGAGTACAAAGAGTGACAAAAGTGACTCTCAATTCAGTCAATACAACACCAATGATAGCCACGGAACTAATGGTAAGGAATATGCGATTATTTCTTATCAATTCATTTTTGTTTTGTTAATACATTAAATAGACTTAAAACTTATTTTGACTATATTTGCCTACTTTTATCGCGATTAATACAATCAAAAACTAAGCGATAATTTGTTTTTGTACCTTGTTCACTCGCAAATAGCAAGCTTGAATTATTCTGACAGTGCTATTAATAAATATAAGTATCTAGGATACTGTAACAGTCGGTGGATATTGACCCGTGTGTAATCATAATGTTAATTTAAATAACTTAGACTAGTCTAATAAAAATAATATTGCATAATTGAATGCTGATTAGATGGCAATGACTTAATACTATAGTGTACTTTAAATATTTACATGTACTGTAATAATAAGTTAATTATAATCTACAAAACTATGGCAATGTGGTTAAATTCTTAGCTTATAAATTATAAGATGCTATAATTACCGCTAAATTTGTATTTAAATTGAAACTCATTTAAAACTTTGAATTCCTATTAAATACCAATTATTTGATAGTTTATGTGTCAATAGAGTAGTTCTGATAATAAGATTTAGTTTTATCCAAATTCACTAATTGTGTGATTGAGTGCTAAATATACACACTGTATAGAGAATATTCACATCAATGATAAGGCATTTAAACTGAATGTCAATACATATAATTTTATCAATTGTTTAAATTAATAGATTGTTATTCCTATACAAATGTGTCTTGAAACAATATACAATTAAATATAATATTCGTTATAAGCGATAAAACAATTTCTATACTTTAACTTAAGCTATGATTAGATTTTATAAATTGAAAACAAGTCTCAATTAATGTTAATGAAAAATACCTTAGATTTGATATAAGCTTTCAATTACTTTATGCTATTATTGATAATATATATAATAATTGAATTTTAATTTTATGCCAATTGAATACCTATTGTATTAGTTGTGTTAATTTTGCATAATATGACAAAATTAAAGTCTAAACGATTGTCAGGATTTAAAGTATCAGTTGTGGGCGATTGGCTTGTGTTGCGAGAAAAGCTACACATTTCTCGTATATTAGAAAAAATAAATGTAATTTGCAATGAGTTCTAACTATGGCTTAAATAAATTCATTTCAGTCCGAAATCGTTGGGCTATCGAGCGATCAAATTACGTGAATCTCATGAAACTTATAGTTAAGGAATTGATCGAGAAATCGGCTAAAACTAACCGTATCGTCGACTCCAGTAACATCTCATTAAGACATTTGTTTATCATATTGGAGCACATATTCAAGCACGGACTCAAATGTATGCTAATGATTGATCAGTATATTATAGTATTGTATTACTGACAATATATTTTGTGTATAATATTTTAGCCAAAAAAGGCATATTTGAGAGCAAAAGGGATTTATGGAATGTCATTGAATTAGTCGAGAGACTGGCCTCCGATGCCTCCGATATCACTGTCAGCGCCCGACAGATACCTACCATTAAGTGTGTATTTTGTTGACCACTCCGTTAGCATAACATTGTTTAATAGAGTTTCTTATTTTAAGGACTCCTTTAGGGAAAGTGAGGGCATGGATGAGATTGGCTTTAATGAACAAAAGACTATCAGATTATTTTAGACATCTCTTAGAAAAGAGAGAATTATTTTTAAGCGATTATTACGAGGACTGGGCTATTATGATGTCCGACGAGGCTGTTATCATTGGAGGCCTACTCGTGGGACTCAATATTCTTGATTGCAATCTCTGTGTCAAAGAAGAAGATCTAGATTCTGATGATTTTGTTATTGATCTGAGTTTGTATTTAAGAGATAACATTCAATCCAATCCTTTTGATTCCGATTGGAGACAACATAGCGATGGCAACAATGAATGGTTGGGAATATTCTCCCGTTTCTAAGATATACTTATTTAGTATTTTTGAAAATATTTTGTTTATAGTAATGGCTTTGAAGATAATATATCCGTAGTATTGGACCAAAAGAATTATATTGAAGAGCTTAACAGACATTTGAGGTATAGTTTTGACTAAAATGGTTGAATCAGTTGTAACCGAATTATGTTCTTGGGATCAGTTCCACGATTTCAAACTTAGAGCACAAAATAGAAACCCTTCAAACGGACAACACTCTGATGACTGAGGAGTTGGAAGTCTTTCGAAATATTGACAAAAACTTTGAAATTATTAAAACGATTCCAGAAATGGATTCATTGAAACAATCAAAGGAGGAGTTCTCGCAATTAGAGGAACAACTCATACAAGAAGTCAAACGAAGAGAGGCGGCCGAGAAGGAGTTGGAGAGTCAGGCGTTTCTGAAGGGCGAGGCCGAGACTGCCATGCATTTGCTGGAAAGGGATGTTCTCGAGAAACAGGACTCCGTTATCACTTTGAGACGACAGCTCGAAGACATCAAAACAATTAATCTTCAGATGTATTCCAAACTCCAAGAGTGCGAGACTTCTATCAAAAACAAAGTCAATCATATCTCGCATTTGGAGCAAAATGTGTCGGTTATGGCCAACACTATCACCCAATTGGAAGCCAAGTACGATATTCTTAGTAATATAGATATTATTTCACATTTACTTATCGGTGAATGTATTTATGATTTTATAATAGAGTCTCTAATTACGAGAAACAGCGCGCAAATGATGAGGAAAATCAGCTTAAGTTAAACGAGCAGTTGACTGATATTGAGCGCCAGAAGTATTGTTTTATATGAATGACACAAACAATGAAATAGAAATTGTAATGTATTTTATAATTGCGAACAGAATTACATCTGAAAAAGACGCCAAAACCGAGAAGGAATGGCGGACTACCCTTCAGAAGCTGATTGACGAGCAACAGGAACAGGTCACTCATTTGCAGCAGCAGTTGGAGCGCATGAGACGCGCGTCCAGTGAATCACTGAAAGTCCAAAACGAGAATCAAATACTAAAGAAGAAGTGCTTTGAATACGAGTTATCGTTAGAAGAAGTGGGGAAACAGCTCCAGGAGTGAGACATACAGTGATTCTGTGTTTGAATGACTTGTCACTAATATTCCGGTGAAACAGTTCTAAACTAGAAGTCGATGGCCTTAAAGAAAACACGGGACGACTGAAGGAAGCCGTTTGGACGAGTGATAGGGATGCCGTCGAGTGTCACCAGTGCTCCAAACAATT
>CAJPVJ010003147.1:0-11506 GCA_905397405.1 Oppiella nova
TAACTTTCAAGCATTGCTGACATCCTCATTTAGTAATTGAAATATCATTAGTTTTGTCAACAGGACATGACATGAATGTCATTTGCTTTGTGTCATCAAACATAAGATAATTTCATGAAATTATTACTGATATATGAACACAAAATACTAGTATAACATTGTATACAATAAGATCTATTGTTATTTTAATGACAAAATGAGGATGTCAGCAATGGTTTTAAGTGAATTCAACAAGGTAGTTTATTTTATTCACCAAGTTTAATCAATTTAAGATGTTACTTATGTTACTGGCTAACTATTTATGGCAATCATAACCACTAAATTTAGGTTCGTGCTTCGATGTTCCCAGCTAAGGCATAGATGTCCAAACCATGATTAGCAAGCACAATTAATTTGATTGCAATTAATATATTGCAATTTATATGATATAACTACGATTGTCAAGTTGTTAACTAATGTTGACACAATTTGATTAATTATTGCATGACCCATAACCTACTATGCGCATACATTGTAATCCGGGTCACATTAGCAGTGACAAAACTATGAATATTACAGTATAACATTAATCAGTATTGAGAAATGTTTATAGTTTTGTCACTCATATTGTGGCCCTAAATGGCTCGAGTGCTGATCGTAGTTCATAAAAATAGTTTTTAGTTTACCTTTATAAATTTAGAGACTTTCCTATTACTCATATTATATAAAAACTACAAAATAGTGTTATGAGTCATGCATTAATTTTTTAAAAGCGTTTCAACACTAGTTAACACTTATGACACTTAAGTATAGATTAATACCCATATATTTTGCCGTATTTGTGAATCCACTCCATTTCGGTAACCATTTTGGGTTTGAGTACAGATGACAATGAATTTCCGAAACCAGTTATAGGGGTCGGACCCGGAATTCCTCGTTTACTCCAATAATTATATTGTTTTCTCATATACCTATAAAATGGGAGTACGTCAAACTCACAAGTATTAAAAAATCATAGAATATAATAATTATTATTAAAAATAAAAACTATCCCAGGACATGTCCTCAACTTATTTAAAATTATGTAACCTTTGTCTACATCCAAGTCATTGCAGTTCATAGAACTCATGTTATTTCAATGATAAAATGAGGATATTATTTCTTAAAGTTTTTACCCAAAATTCCCTTTTAAAACCATAAGTAAAAATATATTTTATCTTAAAAATCTAGTGATCCATGAATTATCTCGCAAATTCCCGAAACACGCCCGAACTGTATTTGAAAATGTTTGATTTGTTATATCTACACTGTAACCCCGGCAACAGTTTTCTGGTCATAACTTTGACATAGAGGTCACAGGTCAAATCTAGTCAATTCAAATGAAATATCACAAAATCCACGTTTCTGGTTTAAATGTGAAGGATAGAAAAAATTATCTTTGTATATTTTTCTTAAGATTATGCTACTCTATTTTGAAACCGAGTTTATATTTATACGCATAAACAAATTAATTGTAAATATTATATAAAAAGTTTTAATTACTGACATTTCGAGACCTTATCTATATAGTTGCTATTTTTATTTTAATAATATTATCAAAGATTTTTACTCACAAATAAATTAGTAATCCGGCAGTAATTAGCCCGGTAATAAGCGACGAGTATGTCAATTCCATTTCAATTCCGTGTTAAGTACTTAACACTATGTTTAGTAAAAATTACGATAAACTTATTCTCAATGTTGTATTAAATAATATTCTAAGTTTATATAAAATTTATCTTTTATAACTAAACCAATCACAGTAATTTATAAACACTAACAGGATAGTGTTATTGGAGAAATTAAAATTGCGAGATGATAATGCAAAATACACGCAAACAAGTAAATTTATTACTTGCAAATTTTCTGTCTGTTAAAGTTTGCTAATAGTTAGAGTGACTCGGTTGCGTAAATAATGTTTCATCTAAATACTTTATAATTTACCATTATTTATTAAATAATAATAATGAATTTATAATTTATTAAACTTTAAGATTTGGGTACTTTATCAGTACTTGTAGTGTATAGAATAAAGCATATTCATCGAGTTACAAAATTGAGTAGCATGCACACCTCAATGATATACTGTATGCGATCCTAACTTTATGCCCTAGTTACAGATGACTTTTAATTTTACTTCATAGACACTGTGTATTGGTCAAAACTGAACAGTTTGTATTATTTAGTGCTAATTCTTAATCCCATTGGTTTACCTTTGATCGCTCGCAGTGTACTATGAAAATAAATTTTGAGATTAAGAATTAGTATTGAATGATAAGTACTGTCCAGTTTTGACAAGTACACTGTGAATATGAATGTTTAGATCAATCATTAGATAGTCATTCGAGAGACTAGTAATAGTCATCTGTTACTAAGGCATAAAGTTAGTGTCGCATATCATTGAGGTGTGCATGCTACTCAATTTTGTAACTCGATGAATATGCTTTATTATATACACTACACGTACAGATAAAATACGCAAATCTCAAAGTTTAAAAATGACTCTCAAGTAATTACTAAACGCGCAAAATATATTTTGGTAAAATTTCCCCAAAAAGTTATTAAATAACGGTTTATCACAGAGTTTTCATTTAACATTTAATCTTAAATTATAACTTATAAATTATAAATTAAACTATGGATCTAAAACAAACAGCCCTTTAAGATGGGTCAACTTATTAGTAGTAATTGTTATACTTTTAATAAGATCATATGTGGTCTTTTTACTCAAATAGGAGACTTTAACTATAACTAAAACTCAAATTTAATCTTTAAAAGCATATTAAACATTAGTTTTAATGAAGCCACATACGTATAAACTTCTTTAATCTTTAATCTAGTCATAGTTAAAGTCTCCTATTTGAGTAAAAAGACCACATATGGAGAATAGCACATTGAATCAGCTTTTATTTAAAACCACTAACGCCCCTCTGGTTATGATTTAGACATACTGTATATAGTTATTAATACACAATAGATATAAAATTGATATTCAAATTGATATTGTATTTTATTAACATCCAAAAAATAATGTATATCTAGTCACTATTATTATATTGTAATTAAATCTAGAATCTCGAAAATATTAAATAATATATTTTTACAACNATTGATATTGTATTTTATTAACATCCAAAAAATAATGTATATCTAGTCACTATTATTATATTGTAATTAAATCTAGAATCTCGAAAATATTAAATAATATATTTTTACAACTAAAAAAATTAATGAACCATAAATTGAAAATAAAACAAAAGATTTAAATATTATCACACAATTACATAATGATAAATTATCATTGATAATGACATTATTATATAGGTGACAATAAGATTGATCTTGAATATGATATATTTATTTTTAAGATTATATTTCAAATAAAATACAGCAAATAAAAATTACCATTATATAATTAATAATCATTAAATTGTTAAAAATTAATCCATATTAAAAATGATATCATTCGGCAATTTCTGGCCTAATTAAATTACCAAACTCTTTTTTGCAAAATTAATATAACGACTATCATTCTAACATTTCTTATTAAATATTATCTTGATTAGCGAGTACAGTGATATTTATAATAAAGTGCATAACTCTCTCGAATGACCTAATTATAAATTAACCTACTTTTTTAAGTTAAATTATTTATCTGTTAAATGGATCTACATTTAATACTTATTGCTAAACTTGCTACAATTGTTTTTAAAAAATGCTGTGTCCATAAACAGGGTGGATATTTGTTTACAAACTTTTATACAAAATAATTATATTTCTAAACATTTTGCTTTCACCATAAATCGGTCTAAATCTAAATTTGGTTAAAGATTAGGTCAACTGATAGGTAGGTTGAAAGAGCCGAATACCGTTCATCACTCCAATAGGTAGCCGCCATCGCACACAAGTGTACTCCCGGTTACGAAACTTGAGTCACGCGACGCTACAAACAGTAAAATAATTTAACTTAAAAAAGTAGGTTAATTTATAATTAGGTCATTCGAGAGAGTTATGCACTTTATTATAAATATCACTGTACTCGCTGGACTTTATGACAGATATAATGTATTCATATTTATGTAGTACATTAATATTTGTTAATAGTATTTTCAATGAAAATTAAAAATAATGTTTAATAATACAGTTTAATAAGCAATTACTAGATTGTATTGACTCGCACGCCATTGTTGGCCAACTCCAGTGCCAAGCATTTGGTGAACATATCTAACGCACACTTTGACATATAGTATGGAAACGCGCTGACAGTCTATGATAAAATATATAAAAGGCAAACATACAGCACATCTGTTAAACAAAATAAATTTAATTTTAAAAATCTATACTCACAATCTTGAAACCATAAAGTTATATACTTTACATTTTTATATACGGTATGTAACTTTATTTTCTGAATGATATTAAATATTTAATATACAGTATATTCTAATCTAATCTATAAATTAGTATAATTTATGACAAATAAGTTTAACGACTATTTTAAATACCGGTTTTACTGCCGACGGCGTAGATATGTTGACGATATTACCGCCAGTTTTGACCAAATGTGGGACACATAAGTGAGTCAACAGTACAGTTGAGCGCAGGTATGTGTCCATAATACCGTCGTATTTGCCCATAACACCCTGGTCACTTACCGCGCATATAACACACCTCCAGGCGTTGTTCACCAATACGTCGAGTCGCGTGAATGTGTCGATTGTGGTGGCAATGAGTCGCCGACAGTCCTCTGAGACACTCATATCCGCCAACACTTCCAACGCTTTAAGACCTTTGGGCGAAACTTCCCGACACTGTTTGGCCACATCTGCTACGCGCTGAGCGTCCCGACCGGTGATCACCACTTGCGCGCCATTTCGGGCGAACTCTATTGCAGTGCGTGCACCGATACCACTGCTCGAGCCGGTGATCAGCACTACTTTGTTCGCAAAGTCTCTCGTATACGACATAACTTTTTTTGTAATAATAAGTTATTTGTAAAATAAAACTATAAATTTCTGCTTATATCACATAAATGGAATTATATGAAATTATATATATATGCAAAATTAGCTTACTCAACGTTGGTAACAGAGATGTTGGTAAGGTAGTTGATCAAAAGACCTAATGATCAAAAGACCTAAAATTGATGAAAAGACCTAGAGGATCTAAAGATAAGGGAATATCGGATTGAAGTCGGGTTTTTTTCATTTTTGCATCCGATATTCCCTCATAGAGTTGTTTTTGTTTTTTTAAATTGCAAAAAAACCGACTTCAATCCGATATTCCCTTATATAGTCATCTTTTGTTCAAAATTAGGTTTTTTGATCAATTTTAGGTCTTTTGATCATTAGGTCTTTTGATAGGGAACCCTTGGTAATTATATTTTAATAATACTGTACTGTATTCACAAATTAACTATAATAATATAAATGTTTGCTAAAAAATGACAATATACATGAAATTATTTTAGTTGTTTATTCATGTAAACTTGTTTTATTCTCAATGTGGCCAAAACTAACCTATAGCCTATATGTTATAATGGATATAGGCTAGTTTTTGGCCAGATTGAGAATAAAACAAGTTTACGTTCACGCATGTAGCGTTAATACTGTAGTTGTAACATATGATTGCAACATTGGTCTTATAACCCACATTTTGTACCACTGTACGTAAAAGCGAATTTTATATTAATCATGCATAGTTGCCTAATTCGTCATGATACAACCATTTTTTAATATTTCAAAATATTATAAAATTCCAATAATAAGTATGATATTACTAACATCTAGGCAACTTTTATCAGTACTGTAAATTACAAAACTTATGCCCAATTTGAATATGATTTCCGTTATCACATACGCGGCTCTTATTGGTATCACTCATACGCTCGCAAAACAATTGCCGCCAAATGTTATTGTTTTGTTGGCCGACGACATGGGTTGGGCGGACGTGGGCTACCACTCCGACCACATACTGACCCCCAATATCGACACACTGGCCGCCGATGGCGTAGTGCTGAACCAGTACTACACGCATCCGGTGTCGTGTCCGAGTCGGGCGGCCCTACTCACAGGCGTACACCCCATACACACCGGACTACAAAACTCAGTCATCTATAACCAGTCGCCCACTGGGCTGCCCCTACACTTCAAACTCTGGCCCCAGTATCTCAAGCCTTATAATTATGCCACACATATTGTCGGTAATGTGTTAATTAAATTAACTTAAATTAAAGGATTATTAAAAACAATTAGTGATTTTTTGCCTATATAGCACTTAATTTTTATGCTTTAAAAAATATAATTTTTAATTATAGAATATAGTCCTAACATTTAAGTAACTTGTTTCAAATTAAATAACTGACTAGAGCAAATTTTTTAAAATATTAATTTATTTGAAATAATGATAAAAATTTTATATTGCTAGGAAAATGGCATCTAGGTTTCTCACGGCGTAACTACACGCCCACCTACCGGGGCTTTGACTCTCACGTGGGCTACTGGACCTATAATAAGGAGTATTACAGCGACATGTCGTTCGACGTATACGGGGTGTCGGGCCGCGACTTTCGGCATAACATGACACTCACGACCGATGCGAACGGTGTTTATTCGACCGACTATTTCACCGATATTTGCGTCGATATCATTGGTTAAGATTTTCAATAAATTATTTAATATTAATTGTTATATCCTTTTTATTTGTTAATAATATATAGATAAACACAACGCCAAAGAAAATACTAGTGTTTTGAATAGTAAATAAGTTTGGTAATATTATAAAACACTATTTTGACGATTTAAAAAATTTTGGACGTCTCTGGCCTAGGTATTTTTTGCTAATTTATTAGCTAAATGTATAATATAAAAATCTTAATAAAAGTGGGCAAATTAATTGACTTGGATGACAGACCAGTATCATCATTACTTGGAAATCAATATTGAACTTATCAACTACATTAACACTAAAAAACAGTTTGTACGACAATTTTTACAAGCTTAATCTTTTAAAGTTCAGAAACGCTGATTTATACTGTAGTTGTAACAAATGATTGCAACATTTTTTAGTACGTTAAAGGGGATTTAATGTTAATCATTCATAGTTGCCAAATTCATCATGATGCTACAATTCTTTAATATTTCAAAAATATAATATCGCACTAATAAGTATAATATTACTTACATCTAGGCAACTTTTATCAGTACTGTAAATTACAACACTTATTTCAAATTTAAATATGATTTCCGTAATTACATTCGCGGCTCTTATTGGTATTACTCATACGCTCGCCAAACAATTGCCGCCAAATGTTATTGTTTTGTTAGCCGACGACATGGGTTGGGCGGACGTGGGCTACCACTCGGACCACATACTGACCCCCAATATCGACACACTGGCCGCCGATGGCGTAGTGCTCAACCAGTACTACACGCATCCGGTGTCGTGTCCGAGTCGGGCGGCCCTACTCACGGGCGTACACCCCATACACACCGGACTACAAAACTCAGTCATCTATAACCAGTCGCCCACTGGGCTGCCCCTACACTTCAAACTCTGGCCCCAGTATCTCAAGCCTTATAATTATGCCACACATATTGTCGGTAATGTGTTAATTAAATTAAATTAAATTAAAGAATTATGGAAAATAATTATTGTTTATTTGCCCATATAGCACTTAATTTTTATGCTTTAAAAAATATAACTTTTAATTATAGAATATAGTTCTAACATTTAAATAACTTGTTTCATATTAAATAACTGAACAGAGCAATTTTTTTAAATATTAATTTATTTGAAGTAATAATAATTTTATATTTCTAGGAAAATGGCATCTAGGTTTCTCACAGCGTAACTACACGCCCACCTACCGGGGCTTTGACTCGCACGTGGGCTACTGGACCTATAATAAGGAGTATTACAGCGACATGTCATTCGACGTATACGGGGTGTCGGGCCGCGACTTTCGGCATAACATGACACTCACGACCGATGCGAACGGTGTTTATTCGACCGACTATTTCACCGATATTTGCGTCGATATCATTGGTTAAGATTTTAAATAAATTATTTAATATTAATTGTTATATCCTTTTTATTTGTTAATAATATATAGATAAACACAACGCCACCTATCAGCCACTTTTTCTATACGTTCCCTACCAGGCCGTGCATGTGTTCCAAAAGGCCTCCGCGTCGGCGCCCCAACACCTGATCGACATGTTTGACATGTTTGACAATATGTCGGACGCCCGGAGAACTATGGCCGCAATGATCTACTCGCTCGACGAGTCCATCGGACGTATAGTTGAAAGGTTGTACTCGAAGGGTATGCTTGAGAATAGTATCGTAGTATTTATGAGCGATAATGGTGGTTTTCGGAAAGGTAAATAAATGACCATGATATTATAAATAGGTATATGTTCATTTTACCCTAGGTGGCAGCTCAAATTGGCCACTAAAAGGTGATAAGACGGAATTATTTGAGGGATGTAAGTTATGCCACAATTACCGAACCTAACCTAACTTAACTAAACCTAACCTAACCTAACTAAACCTAACCTAACCTAATAGTATTAAATAATTGATTATTTATTAGCCATACGAGTGCCGGCAATCATATGGAGTCCATTACTTCGCAAAAGTGGTTACATTTACGACAATCTCATCGATGTGTCCGACATATTGCCTACAGTTCTGGAGGCCATAGGCGATAGTAAAGGACTTAATGGTCAATTAAATATATATGGTATGTATACTAAATATTGCATATATTTAAATATAATATCTTATGATAATTAATCATGGTATTGAATAAGGTGTGTCCCACTGGCACTCGTTGTCGACTGGTGAGGGTCAGGTGCGCCGACAGATTATCCATAACATCGATCCCGTATGGAATATGTCGGCCATTAGATGGCACGACTGGAAACTGGTTAGGAGTGCCAAATGGGTGGGCGATAACTACGACAGCGATCTTAATTATGATCGCCAAACACAACCTATGAACGTGACCGATAAAATGATCATGTTCAAATCTTTAATAAATAGATACCGCGAGAATTCCACACTATTCAAGGTATTCTAAAATATTAAAATGGCTAGTCACTTTAAATAATATATTTATTTACACTCCATAAATTAAGTATTAAATATTATATGAAATGAAATAGGTAAAATAAGAATGCAAGATTTTTTCTGATTTAAATTAACATGCAACCATTTATAAATTTTTTCATTTAATTCTTAAGTAATAAGCCTATTTTAAATAAATTGTTTTATAACATCTAAAAACTGTAAATCATAATTATATTAATTTTAAATTTAATTTTACAAATAATATTACTTTTTTAATTAACTAGGTATTTAAACAAATGAATAAACATCCAAATTATGACAAACTAAGAGATACTGGGGTTACGTGTCATAAATGGCTGACGGATGACAACTCTATAATTGAATGCCCAACTGGTGAACTATGTCTATATAACCTCCGTAACGATCCCTGCGAATACTATAACTTGATGGGGGAAATGGATCACCAATTCGTAAGGTTCTTGTGGCAAAAGTTGGTTGACTTTAACAGTACGTCAGTACCGCCCCTATCCCTGGTTCCGTTGGATGATAGGTCTAACCCTATCCATCATAATAATACATGGGTTAACTGGCTAGATGATGAGCTAGGTGATAGCGTATTGATACATGATAAGCACCAGAAAACTGAGTTATAAACTATTGAATTGCTTTAAAATTAATAGTATCTCAACAATAATATGTAATCGTTGAATTATTTTATTTCATATATAATAATTTTAATATTATTAGCAAATACTGTAATTGGCTGTATGTTAATAATTACTCTTGACTAATTGTTTGTTGTTGCTACATTTGTTCTAAAATTTAATCTGGTTTATATGACAATATAAAGAAATAGCAATAGTATCTATGTGCTATGTTTAATTAGTCTTGATAACTTTTATAACACGTAACACAATACTCGACGGCTTATGGACCTCTTGACGATTCATCAACGGCACCGGTGCGTCCGGTTTGCCAACCACCTCGAGCGTAAAACCCTTAATTATGTGTGCCACGGCTATTTTCAATTCGAGCATGGCGAATCTACCAGCTACGCAATTTCGCGGTCCTATACCGAATGGCATATACATGGTCGGCTTACAATCGGTCAGAAAACGATCAGGATAAAAGTGTTCCGTGTTCGGGTAGTATCCTTCCTGATGGTGTATGGCGTAAACGGGCACCTCCACCTTCTGACCCATTTTGATGCCAATCCCTGTGCCGGGCAGTGTGTAGTCCCGGGTGGCCGTACGGATTACGCGATGAAAAGGCGCGTGAAGTCGGAGGGTCTCCGACAAAACGGCGTCCAAATATGGCAGTCTTGTCAACGCCTCGTAACCAACGCTCCCATTGGTGTCGACTGAGGCGGCGACGATCTCGTCGCGTAGCCGCCGCTGAACGTCCGGATTGCGGGCCAACTCGTACGCCACGAACGACAGGGTTGTGGTAATGGTTTCGGTGCCCGATATGAATAATAGCCACCCATTGGACGCCACCTCACCTTTGGTCAGATACTTACCGGTTGATTGGGTAGGCAATCCACTCGTGGTATCTGTGATTTAATAGTAAATAGCGGTCGTAATAATTAAAATGGTGTCGAGTTAAATAATACTTAAAAAATAATATGTTATAAAATGATAATGGTAAAATAAAAATCGCAGACCTTTATCATTATCAACGAGCAGTTCATTGGTGGCGTCCGATGCCTTGGATCCCAAACTCGGGTCTCTCTCGGACTTTATAAAACATTGAATAAAATCGCTGTAACCCCCGCCCGAATGGCGTTCCCTATCTGCCAATACTCGCCGAACGAAGTCCATGTAAAACACGTTAAACGGTTTGGTTTTCATGTGGACGACGCCGACCATCTCGAGCACCCATTTCCATACGACCTGTAGTGTACGGCCGCGCACGTAGTCCGTGTTGAACGCCATGCTGTAGTTACGCATAAACGCGTTGTTGGCTCCGGGGTCACTTTGGGCGCCACATTTCACGCTGAACCCCGTGCTTACCAAAGCGTCCATGGCGAATTTTTCAAATATCGGTACTAGGTCAATTGGGGCGCCACCGGTAGCGTTAAGCGAGCGCACGAGTTCGCGAACGCAGTCGGTCAGAGTGGGGTACAGGTGCCGTAGTTTGGCACCGGTAAACATGGCCGACCACACGGCGCGCATTCGCCGCCAGTCGGCGCCGTGCGCTTCGCCCAAGTGTTCGTCGCCGGTGATGGGGTGCGGACCCGGTGTTTGGTACCGATCGGCGAATACACCAAAATCTTTGACCAGAATTTGTTTGACAAGCGCCGGGTCGGCCACCGTAAGCACCGGTTTGTTGCCGTCGAATATACTGTATTCATATTAATGGGTCATACAATAAGTACGTAAAAACCGTGTTGGGTGGGAAAGTGGGTAGAAAT
>CAJPVJ010003148.1:0-11505 GCA_905397405.1 Oppiella nova
GTGTAGTGTTGGGAACTGTAGGCCATGATTGCCAGTCATGCTTATCATTATCGGTGGTAATAGTGGTGTGTGTGTGCGGAGGGAAGTACCCAACAAAGTACTGTTCCATCAAATGCATGAGCGAGCAGAGTTTTTTAAAGTTTTCAAACAAAAGTCGATTTTCTCTCAGCAATTGTTTCACTTTTTAAGACACTTTTTCACTCATATATATTATATAACACTCATTCACTCTCTAACGCTAACTCTAGCCATGTATTCAATTCTTGTAAAACTCTAATTCATAGACAACTTCATGCAATCAAATGAAATATATTGTGTTGAGTATTACATGAGAGTGTCTGTCAGTATAGCACCAGTAGTACAGCACCAGTAGTACAGCTCCTCATCCGAGATATAATCTCTATTTTATATGATTTGATGGCAAAGTTAGCTCACAATACCCTCAAACACTGATTGTGTACAACATTTTGGTGATAAATTATAACACATAGTAATTCCCGGTAATAGATATGAATTTATATATATTTTTCGTTGTTTCGGTGTTTGTGTTGCGAAAAATAGCGATTAGTTTTTCACAGTCGAGACTCACTGTTCATATAGTGTACACCAAATGATCATTAATGGCATCTGTAGTGCCGGATAACCATCGTATGGATCAACCAGTACTCCATATGACTCTTTAAATTACATACCCTTTCAATAATAACTATTGTATTACAATATTATTACTATTTTAGGTCATTAATTGCTATTATTATATATAGAATAGGATTCGCATACAAACACACAAAAAACAATTATCCGATTCATAGACACATCAATGTTAAAGCAAATGATAATATTTTGTGTGTAAAATTTGTATTCACGGCATGTTATATAAATTTTAAACCAATATAATGTGAATAAACATTAAGATATTGTTTTGTCTGAAACGCTAAAAGTTTTGGTAATAATATATAAGTTTTCCGAAGGACTCAGTCTAGCATTTGAGTCATCCATTAAAAATGCTTTTGTTTTATATATCAGATTGAATTTAAAACACAAAAAATAGTTGATAAAGCAGACAAGAAGTAGTTTATGTGTTTTACCATATAATGGAAAAGTGTGGCTTCAAATATAGTCTGAATTTAAAGTTAAATTGAGAGCAAATTCTTATATACTGGGTATTATAGTTAAGGAATGCCTTACTTTGGTGTGTATAAGAGACACACAAATGCAGACAATTCATTGCGGATGACCGCTGCCATCACACACTACCAGCCCTACCATTGCCACCGAAAAATGCAATAAAAGTCTCTTATTTTTTGTCTTAACTTTGCTTTTTTCTGGTGAACCGATAGCTAAACTAGTGGCTCATGGGTTTGGATTGAGTCCAAAATAGTTAGTTCTCTAATAATAAGTCTCTGTATTATATACTCTTAGAGTCGGTTTGAATGTTAAGGCAATTGTTTTTTGTGTCTTATTATATGTCTTGTAGTTATTGCATGAATTGCATGATTACTAATTCCTGAGTGCAGTATCTTTTTTGCCTCTCTCTCTCTCTCGCTCTCTCTCTCTCTCTCTCCCTCTCCATCATCTAATGCATAAGAGCGAGAGGCTTACCATTTGAAGCCAAAACGTTGGCTCACTTATTGACCAATTTATATGTCTGTGACATACAGTATAGTCTCATCTGTTTATACTGCGAATCCATTGACTCAATGCAAGCAAATGGTTAGCCATTAATGAGCGGTTGTGGAGAACAGACATTTGGAAATGGAGCTGAAAATATTGGAAAATATATTTAATTAGAGTAATAATAGTTTTAAGTGCTTTGAATAGGCAATAGAAAGTGAACGCTCACAACAAAAGGTTTACTTTTAATGAGTTTCCCTCTCATTGAGAGAGAGAGAGAGAGTCAGAAGGGATGAGAGAATAAAACTAAACGACAAAAGAGAGTAAAAGTAGAGAAAAAAGAAGAGAAAACATATAATCAATAATATTTAAATTTAATCAAATGTTTAGATACAGTATTCAATAGATTTTACACTAATATATACAGATTCTGTACAAACCCTTATCTACTGTACAATACTGAATATTGTAGTATAGCGTGAGATTAGGTTATAAAGAAATTTTGATATAATATTTATTTTATATAATCACATATTCTGGTATGTATTTGTCAACATATTGTGTTTATTTTTAATTATAAACACAAATAATTCTCGTTTCAATTCTCAGCCATTCATAGGGAATAACTATAATAATAATAATAATAATATAAGTATTAGTGTTGTTTAATCCAATGGTTTGATAACAAGAATAACATTTATTTAGCGATCATTTCATGGGAGAGAGAGAGAGAGAGAGAGAGAGATAGTCTGGAAAATAGTGAAGAGAGACAACATTTTGACCATTAATTGCGGAAAAGCATATATACTGTGCACTTATAGCTATAGTAGTTTTGTGTGTTGTGTAGTATTACTAGTATATTAGGTAATGGCATCACCGCTATTACCACAGAGTCACCAATTTTGGTATCTCTACTAATGAACCAATGCTTATAGCCTTTGGTAATCTCCCACTCTTTCATCTCTTTATCTTTTACTTCAATTTCTCTCTTCTTTTTTCTCTACTTTTACTCTCTTTTGTCGTTTAGTTTTATTCTCTCATCCCTTCTGACTCTCTCTCTCTCTCTCTCCCATGAAATGATCGCTAAATAAATGTTATTCTTGTTATCAAACCATTGGATTAAACAACACTAATACTAATACTTATATTATTATTATTATTATAGTTATTCTCTATGAATGGCTGAGAATTGAAACGAGAATTATTTGTGTTTATAATTAAAAATAAACACAATATGTTGACAAATACATACCAGAATATGTGATTATATAAAATAAACATTATATCAAAATTTCTTTATAACCTAATCTCACGCTATACTATAATATTCAGTATTGTACAGTAGATAAGGGTTTGTACAGAATCTGTATATATTAGTGTAAAATCTATTGAATACTGTATCTAAACATTTGATTAAATTAAAATATTATTGATTATATGTTGACAGACAACAACCCATTCCACTTGACCGGTGCGGGCGACTGGAGTCCATACTATAGCAGTTATCTGGCGTCCGCCACATCCGCCCTAACGGCCACATCGGGCTTCCCGTCCCCTCCCGTCTCGTATCCCATCGACGCCTCTCTCGTGTCCGTATCGGCCGGCAGTAACAGTCACGTGGATAACTGTCCGCCCATTCATGGCCCCGGTATGTAGTCATTTCATGTTGTAGTCTAATGATTTCTATGTTAAATTTTATATAATTTTATAAATATTTAAATATCAATACAAATGAGAGTTATGTGTGCCTTAAGTGACAATTAGTTGACATTTAAAAATAGTGTAGTTTTCATATAATACTCGTAAGCATTATATTAATTGCAAACCAATGGCCCCACAGATCGAGCCAACCCGGCCTCAACATATGGCACACAAATAACCATAACGTCGAGTCCCACAGAGAGCCTGTCCTCCACTTCGACCACAGGAACCGGATTATCGTTGAAATCAACGGTAGATTCCATGCGATTCAGCCAAGAGTTGGCATTATGTGATCGACTGAGTGAACTGAGACAGGGCTTGACGTGCGGACCCAACGGACCGGCAGTGGTGTCCACAACGAACTCCGCGTTCAACAGCACCGGTACGTCGACGGTGGCCGCCGTGGCCTCACTGTTGCCCCAATCGGTGAGCCACTCGTATACGGCGGCCGCACTGCTCTCATCGCACGCCTATTACGCAAACTCCACGTCCAGTGCCGGCACGGCCTACCTCAACGGGCCCTCTGTTATGGCGCCGTCGCTACTCTACCCCCAGTTATATCCGTCTCAGTTGGGTGGGGGCGGACAGCCTACTCAGCACTTGTTAAACAACAGTAATGTGTTGGACAGACATCACGAGACCAACGGTTCCGATGATGAGTGCCCTATGAGTACAGATAACGACAGTAATAGTGATTGTGATCCACAGCATCGAGGGGTCGGTAGTGCGCGAAGTCGTGCGAACAATACCAGTGCTATCGATAATGTTGTGTCCGGTAATGGACATCCACATCAACAACATCATCGACACCGACAACATGTAAGCACCAGTAGGTCATCAATATTTGATAGGACTGTTGTTCACCACTCGTCGCATCATTCATCACATGAAACTAATGGCAGTATCAGCGGTGGTGGTGCTGCCGGTGCCGTCACTACCAGTGCTAACAGTAGTAACACGACGACAACGACGACTACATCAGAAACCCTTTGGAGGCCCTATTGATTACAATTGATTACTACCACTGAATAGACATTCAATGAACAAGACAATTTATTGCCCATATATTGCATATAAACAGTATATATAGCTATACAGCGCTCTAATTGTATTGATATTATGATTAATATTAGTGATTATATACTATAAATACTCATTAGTTACTCTAATTTAAATAAGTTATCAAGTTTATTTTGGTCTCAATTAGAAGTAATTATCATTTTTGTAATTAATTTATTATATCGGAAAATATTGTCATTTTAATATCATTGAAACTATAGTTTGATTATTCATTCATTTATAAGAAAAAGCAATTAAATTGTAGAATAATTAAAGATTTATTAAAAAAGATAATTAACAAAAGTACCTTGATATTTATTTATCTTTACCTATAAAATAATTTAATTTATTATAAAACACTAATATTTTATATTATTCCTAATCATTGAGTTTGAATACAAATTTGAAATTCATATCCAAAAGAGTTGTATAAATTTGAGCGAAAAGTTGTGATTTCGATGAATAAGTGGTTGTATTGAATGGAAATACAGTTCACTCGCTTGTGATTGAGTTTATGGTAGGTTTTGGCCGCACTTGGGTTTAGGCGAACCAAATGGTTGTCCAAAACAAACACTTGTATCGCAAATACAATATAATACTTGTTATAAGAACTATATATTAGACTTAAGATCACATCTACNCTTGTTATAAGAACTATATATTAGACTTAAGATCACATCTACTATACTATACTACGAGAGGTCTACTTATTTGTCGCATACATTGTGTTTGCATTCAACTTAAATCTCAATTTTATTCACTATTTTTTATTATTAAAATCTCTAAAACATTTCAACACTTTTCCCCATTCGCTATGAATGCAAATATGAAGAGTATATACGACTATTTGCTTAACAAACAAAAAACACATTTCTTTACATTCCCTACGATTTTATGACTACTTTTTTCTCTCAAAAGTATAATTTCTATGAGTTATGGCTTTCCTTTGAACAGACGGTTCGGTTATTAAATATAATGTCAGACCATTTGAGGTGTACAGCGGATGGACCGGCACATCACACAGAATAGCATACCTTTCCCTCACAAATAGTTTATTTCAATTATGATTTCAATTGCTTTTATGTCTCAAACGGTTTTTCGTAAGTCTGATGATTGGTCTCCGACTGCACTCTCATTGCGGTCGCAATTGCTTTGCGTTTGTGTTTGTGTTTCGCTTTATATTTCTTACGCCTAAACATGAATTTAAAATATAAATTTGAGTTTAAGTCAATTTTCTGTTGTAAAACATAACATACAAAATATTTACAACAAAAAACAATAAAATAACAGCAAAAAGACAATTCATTTTGTGTTCAATTCTCGCTATAGTTATCATAAACCGAAATATTTTATAATTACATTATTTTTAATGGCGATTATCAGCTCTAGTAAAATGTTTTTAAATTTTCAAAACAATTAATTTATAAAATACTTATTATTTCATAATAAATGAGATATTTTTGTAAAGTTCCTAAAATATTAATGCTAATCACATGTTTGGTTTGAGCCGGCCCAGTTTGCGATAGTGTATAATTTAAGGGTAAAAATATGCACTTTTGGTAAAATGTTTGAAAACCTCAACCATTGGAAAACGTGATAACACTTTGTGTGCACAAAATAACTACTTTTAACTCCTGGTACAATTATTGTGCATTGCCTATAATATGGCATTAATGTAATAAATAGCGTAGTAATTATTTTTGGGGTACTTTTGGGGTCTATGCGATGACCAATAGGTATACCTATTTCACCAAAATTTCTGGGACTGTATTCACACACAAAAATCATAATAACAGCACTAATGATCATTTAATTTCCGATTTGCCTCCAAATTTAATTAATTTAAAATGTATATCAAATTCTTTGTGTCTAATAGTCTGACAGCGAAAAAATGAAACCATTTTTAATGTCCAGACGGTGTGTATATTACAGTGTATTTCAGTATTGATATTATAAAAATATGGCATTAATGTAATAAATAGCGTAGTAATTATTTTTGGGGTACTTTTGGGGTCTATGCGATGACCAATAGGTATACCTATTTCACCAAAATTTCTGGGACTGTATTCACACACAAAAATCATTTAATTTCCGATTTGCCTCGTTTAAATTAATTAAATTTTACATATAGTTTAAGAAACACAGATTATCAGACTGTCGCTTTTTTACTTTGGTAAAAATTACAGGTCTGCCACACATATAATGTCACATAAAGTCATAACTATAATATTTTTGAATGAATGGTGAGGAGAGAGATGGCTCACGATTTTCGTGAAACAAACCAATTATGTAATAAGCATTTGATTTCTGTTTTGGGGAATAAATTATGAATTCTTAGGCTATAATAACAATAATTATAATCGTGTTTATAAAGAAATTTTTGCCTCAAATTCGGCACATATTTCTCAAATGCAATAATATTCTGTAGTTTTATGTATAAAATGTAATGATTTTAATAATATGTATAATAATGACTACGGCTTTGGAAACATTGATTTATATATTTTATACTGATTTTAAACCAAATTTCTGACACTATAAAAGCGCAATGTATCGTTTGTCACAAAGTGTGTTACGGTCGCTTGTATCGGAAGTCCAAACTAGTCGTTTTTCCTGAGTTTTTTATATAAGACAACATTACGTTTGTTTGCTCTTTTTTCAAAAAATTATTATATATTTTACACATTATATGAGGAAATTTGGGCTTAAAATTATTGATTGCCATTAAACAACACACAGAACCAAGGGTTCAATTCAGTATTAATTATTGGAAACACAAAAAAGTATTGAGAGCTAAAAGTCTTATCTGACAATCGCAGCAAAATTTGTATCGACTATTATATACTGAGACAAAAAATAATAAAATTTCATATAACTTACTATGCTGTACAATCTCTCTCTCTCTCTCTCTCTCTCTCTCTCTCTCTAAATGTGTTTCCCGTATATAATATATATTGTGTTTAATTTTGATGGCAATTCATGCGTACGGGTCGTGTACGCTATTATTAGAGGGATACCATATTCATTTTCGCGTTACATAGCAAACAGTGTTTCACACAATGCCAGCGAACATAGCCTTCAGGTTTGATCAGCAAAAAGGACTCAAAAAATATATTCTGTTGTAATGCAAACAAACGAGAAAAAAGTTTTTTATTATATATTTTACACATTATATGAGGAAATTTTGGCTTAAAATTATTGATTGCCATTAAACAAAACACAGAACTGAGAGTTCAATTCAGTATTAATTATTGGAAACACAAAAAAGTATTGAAGTCTTATCTGACAATCGCAGCAAAATTTGTATCGACTATTATATACTGAGACAAAAAACAATAAAATTTCATATAACTTACTA
This sequence comes from Oppiella nova, assembly GCA_905397405.1. Taxonomy (NCBI): domain Eukaryota; kingdom Metazoa; phylum Arthropoda; class Arachnida; order Sarcoptiformes; family Oppiidae; genus Oppiella; species Oppiella nova. The sequence continues at coordinate 7,733 of CAJPVJ010003148.1, forward strand.
TGCTACACAATCTCTCTCTCTCTCTCTCTCTCTCTCTCTCTCTCTCTCTCTCTCTCTCCCATTGGAATAGAGAGAAATTTTTTGATTTTGTTGTTTAAACTAAACACTAATTTATGTAAATATGACGTTAAGAGAGGCATTAAATGATCGATAATTATAATATAGTACTCGCTTTGAATTGTCAGATAATTTATAATAATGAGTGATTTATTAATAATATTTTTTTGCATCGTTTTAAAAATTTATTTATATTCTTATATTACATTATATACGAAATCTAATAAAAATATAAAAACATTTAATAGTCTTATACATGTATACCGTATAAACGATTGCAATAAAATCATTAATTATATATTATTTTGCGATATAATGCAATTCAATGGTATATAAATATAATGGACACACCTATTGGTATCGGTAGCAGAGGTTTTCATAAGAAATACATATAAGAAAAATAGAGATAAATTTAATTTTCAATACATTAAATATATATTTCATAGAAATTGTTGATTATATTAGACACCAGAGAAACTTGTAATTGAATTGCAATTGAATAACTGCTATCTTACCAAAAAAACTAAGCATTATATCCCAATATATAACTACACTATTGTTAATCATTTATCGTGAGATATAATTTTTTACTCCAAATAATAATAATAAGTATTTTGAAGTATAAAATACGGCATTCATTATAGACTGTGTGTTTAAAGCAGTATATAATACGGTGTACTCTTAGAGTATTATGTGAGGCAATAATGCATTTGCTTTTGGCATTCAACTAATGATAGGCATAGTTAGTGAATGGTTTCGTTTTGTGAGATGGGAGAGAGTGAGTGAGTGGAGTGAGAGCACTGGTAGTTTACCAGATAGACTATAGTTAACAACATAGTGAGCGCGCACACACAACAAGCAATCGGTTGGTGAGTTTTGGGTGAATATGGTATCCCTCTAATAATAGCGTACACGACCCGTACGCATGAATTGCCATCAAAATTAAACACAATATATATTATATACGGGAAACACATTTAGAGAGAGAGAGAGAGAGAGAGAGAGAGAGCACAAAGAGACTAAAATATATTTTATGCCCAACTCTGAAGAGCTCAAAGAGTGACTTATTCTCAATGCCTTTATCCACACCAGTAGTAGTTTGCAGTCTCTCTCTCTCTCTCTCTCTCTCTTTCTCTCTCTCTCAACACGCATTACAATCATCGTATGTAAAGCTGCCGGTGCCGTGAATCGCCAGCATATCTCCCCTTTTTTGTGTCTGTAATCGAGTTATTATATAATATATTGAATGAGAAGTGTATGAGAACTGAGAGACGATATGTTATATTGATATGCGATATACTCTACACTAGACTACTATTCACTACATTTCACATACGCTATCAATACTGGATATACGGCTCTCCAATAGAGTTACACCGACTGCCGGCGCAAATCGTATTAAAAACACCTCCCTTTCCATGAATTATATGAATTATTACCATTTGAAATGATTTACTGGGTATTAGTAGCTCTCCATATGACACATCGCAACCTTTTCCACTACTTATTACACAATACATCTCCTGATATATAATACCCTATCCTATGGTTCATCCATTCATTTATTAATATTAGCACTCATTTTGCATTCATTTTTATCATTTGTGAATAATTTACTCCAAAAACTGAACGATAAATATATTTAAGCCTAAATTTACGTTAATTTAGAGTTTAGTTTTGATTCACTTTGAAGTTTATATCAGGAATAGTCTGTAAATATTCTTGACTTCAATTATTCATTTAGTGATCGCAAGCGAATGAATTATAAATTAAAAAATTTTTATACCAAAACACTGAGCGTAAGGAATTGGAAAATATATATATTAGGCAACAGATGCTCAACAAAATATCACTAATAATCTGCACTAAAATATATTAATATTATAATACCTAAATGCATGTGCTCTATATTAATATACAGTGTACAGTACAGTGCTATACGGTTTTCAATTCAGAATACTATAATATAATATAATTTATTATTATTAGTTATAGTAAGATATATTAAATTAAAGATATTACAAATCAAACTTGATTATTGCACACAAATGTAAATATTAATATTCTTAAAAAGTGTTTTTAATTAATATTCTTTATTTTAGATCAAATTATTTGCTAAGACTTTCGAGAGAGAGAGAGAGAGAGAGAGAGAGAGAGAGAGAGACTGTATGGTGTGGGGGCACACAAAACGGCCGCTCCTAATATTTTTTAAATTTTAGGGGAATTCTTGGAATATTTGCTAAAAAAGTTGTAATTTTAAGCCAAAATCTATAGAAAACTTTCAGAGAGATGTTGAGTTATATTAGATGTCTGAGCTAACAGTGCAAACACCAACAGATTGCCAAAGAGCCAGGTCACGCCTATAATGTACAATATATAATAAATATATTGAGCAGTTTTGAAGTAAAAATTTTTAATTGTAGGTTACGTTAGCTTTTAATCATCGATGTATAGCGTTATAGTATAGTGTGTATAGTTTTTTGAGTAGAAATTTTGTCCTTTTAGTGAACAAAATATATTAAAAGCCGATATAGAATGGGTGAAAATTGAAATCCCGGTGCTCTCTCTCTCTCTCTCTCTCTCTCTCTCTCTCTCTGACTTCAAGCATATTATTAACTCTGAAAACTCCGAAAGCTTTATCCATTGAGTGCCAGTGTTTTGCTTTGGAAACACATTAACATCTTTTTTGTTACGTCAATGAATGATATATTACTTGAAACTGAATATAACCAACACTTTAATTATCAATGAGTAAAGACATGGATACTCTATACATGGTGTGCATACCCTATATATTATTAGTATAATTAGTATTTTTGTGAAAAATTTTTGCCAAAATGTTTTCATTCAATTCCAGGCAAAAGATAAATGTGTATTGAATTTCACAAAACAATGTCTCGGATATAATGAAAGGCTTTTGTGTTCAAGTTGTGAGCGTATAGCATATAACACAATCATTTTGTTATTAATAATAAGTTTTCTATTTTTATGTGTATTTCAGACATGTATTCAAAATATACAAACAGTCAGACAGTATTGTAATTTACAATATTATATGAAATAAAGTGCAACAAAAGGAAATATGTGTAAAATGTATTTAAATATATGGCATAACTTTTGGTTTCAAACAAAAGTCTAAACACTAAAACACAGAATATTTAAAAAATCAATGATTTTTATTAAAGAATATTATTTTGCCTATACTTTCAAATAGCTTTAATTAAATAAACTTTTCCGTAGTGTTTGATGTATTATCCCAATGCCTGAACTATACATTAGATATAAATTAGATGATATAATAGAAAAAAGTTTGAGCTTTTAGAATACTAGGCCTGGAGTACTACCAGTGCATCAATGCGTCAATACATCTGGTGCACAAGTAGTTTTGGTGCTCAGGCACAATTTTATATGAAACCTCTCCTTTTCACTCTCCATATACAAGTCATGCAAACGAATGTAATTACTCTCATTTCAAATGAATTTTCTCATTCAATACTCGTATAAATGAAAAGAATGGGATTTTTTAATCTAAAACAAAAACTCATTTCTTAAGCAAAAGCGCATAAAAATGTATTTTCGCTCAAATGAATGACTGAAATGAAGAGAGATTGGAGGAAAGGGATGACAATTCATATTCATATGCTCTCTCTCTCTCTCTCTCGTGATGCAGTCAACAAACTAATGGCTAATATTTCACAAATTTTCGTGGAATCTCT
>CAJPVJ010003149.1:0-11504 GCA_905397405.1 Oppiella nova
ACTCCCCGTCCGACAGATCCCGGGTATTCATTGAATTCAAAGCATGTCTAATCTTGTTGGCCTTTGTAGTAATGGATCCACAGATGAAACACGAGATAATCATTTCGACGATTCCCGAAATAGTCCGATATATCATAAGCGTAACCATGGGCTCCATTTGTACCGTACGTTTCACCATAAATATCGTGTATATATTCAGCATTATCTCGAATATCGTGAATATAGTTTTCAATGCATTTATGTATTGGAAACGGGTATCCAGGTCTTTTATCGTGATATTAATTCTTAAGATTAGTTTTTTACTCGTAATTAATGTCGTGATTAGTTGGTGTTTATAACTGTGGATTTTGTTTGTACCTTGATAGATTTAAATAAATTAAGTTTTATTTATTTAGATATAGTTTTTTGATATTTAATAACTAAATAGTACTACTACTACATACCCCTACTACATCGTAGATGGTGTTTTAAATTTTCATGAATTACATCAAATATATCCTCACAATATATGGACATACACCACATAATAGCACCTACAGTCCATATCATAATGTGATATGAATGATACAGTATTTGCGATATATATTTTATATAAAGAGATTTATCCTGTATAGTAACATCATTGCGTATACTATCAACTGTTAAGCATTCTAGCACAAATAAATTTATTAGCCATACTGTGATTACCAAGCATATTTTTCGGGATAACACATTTTGCACATAAATGCCTAATTTTTTGATAAATATATTGATTATCAAAAGACCATATTTATTTAAATAAAATAATAAATAAAATTTTACGTAATTTTGAGCCGTAAATAATAGCAATATTAATCTAGGCCACATTTCCGATTTGACCCTGGTTGATGCTTTAAAATGTTCAATGTTAATAATTAAAAATATTGATGTTGTCGTATCAAAAAGCACCATGATAATCGTAATAAAGAAGCCATAATATTTAATATATTTATTATGAGATAGACGTCCATTGGGCCAAAGAGTTAAGCCTCCAAATGAAACACCGATTAAGCGGTGAAACCACAACAATATTAAACATAATTTTCTAAAAGTTTTATTTAGCGTAGACATTGATTTTATATTTATTATAACATAAGGTTTATGTCATTAATTAACTATAAAAATAAGTTATAGTAAAAATAACTTACTGAACCTTTTTTGCTAATAAGCGCTGTATGTTTAAGAAATGTAGTTCAGTATACAATATTAATAAAAACAGTATATATTGCATATTAAGTAATTTTGTATTTAATAAATTTTTATTTGATAATAATTGAATTTTTCTATTAGTGCTAAAGTGCTTTGCAAACATATGGTTATTAAATAAACAATAGAGCTAATGTTAATATTTATATAAATTATATACAATTAAGCTAATATCTAGTACTTATATTTTATGTGATAAATATGACAATAAAAAATATGAATTTACTGAGTATCATACATTATGTATAGTATATTCAAAATACTAATAAAATAAAATAAATAATTTAGTAATTGTTATTTATTTGTCTGAAATGGTATAACAGAATAGTTTTCCATAAATGTGAAAATCTGAAAACCAAACAAATAAATAAATATTAATTTTATAATTTAACTTTGATCAAGTTTTAATTTTTAAAAACATTATTCAACATTATTAAGAGCACAGATGTACATATATGTACCACAGCGGTCACATTGCTATATGAATAGCATTAGTAATTTAACATGCTACTCATATTTTGGACGTCTATGATTAAGAGCATAAAAGTTCATACTAATGCCCAGAGTAAAATCCGTATGATTACAAATGTTATTGATAATGACCAATGAGAATTAAAAAGTTTTGATGGTACTATTATACCATTTTAAAATAAGTTGTTTAAGTTGAAATTTTATTCAATAAACATTTCTAAAATTTATTACAATTGTAACATAAATGACAATATTTATGAAATGTTAAGCACAAAAAAGGTTTACTGAATGATTGGTTAATAAATTAATTAAACTGCATTTACTTTTATACAATATTTCTGTATTTATTATAAAAACAATTTTAATGAATTAAAAACAATTTTAGTACTTAAATACTGTAATTTTATAAATTAATGTAACACACAAGACATCTGAATTATAATTTATAATAATAAAAACGTGGCAATAATACTCTATAATAGATTATATTATGGTTTATAAACATGCAAATACACCAAATACACTAGGTTATTTATTAGTTTGCAATAATATTACTGAATAGTTGAGCATAAATGTGAATATCTAGTTTAAGAAATTGATCATAATTAATATTCATTTAATTAAAAATTCATGCGAAATACTGATCACATTGATAAGTGTGGATTTGTTGAGTGCAGCGAACCCTCCGATAGTGAACCCAAATGTACGCGTATTTCGCATTACAGTCGCAAACGTAAGCCATTCCCGAAACTCCCCGTCCGACAAATCCCGGGTATTCATTGAATTCAAAGCATGTCTAATCTCATTAGCCTTTATAGTAATGGATCCACAGATGAAACACGAGATAATCATTTCGACGATTCCCGAAATAGTCCGATATATCCTAAGCGTAACCAAGGGCTCCATTTGTACCGTACGTTTGACCATAAATATCGTGTATATATTCAGCATTATCTCGAATATAGTGAATATAGTTTTCAATGCATTTATGTATTGGAAACGGGAATCCAGGTCTTTAATTGTGATATTAATTCTTAAGATTAGTTTTTTGCTCGTAATTAGTGTCGTGATTAGTTGGTGTTTATTACTTTGGATTTTGTTAGAACCTTGATAGATTTAAATGAATTAAATTTATTTATTTAAATAAACTGTTTAATAACTTATTTAATTATTAACTATTTATTAGTACATACCCCTGTTACATCTTAGGTGGTGTTTCAAATTTTCATGAATTACGTCTAATATATCCCCACAATAAATAGATATACACCACATAATAGCGCCTACAGTCCATATCATAATGTGGTATGAATGGTACAATATTGTCGATATATATTTTATATAAATATATTTATCCTGGTCAATATCATTACGAATACTATCAACAGTTAAGCTTTCTAGCAACACAAAATTGATTAACCATACTAAAATAACCAGACATATTTTTCTGGATAAAACATTTTGCACATAAATGCCTAACTTCTTAATAAATAAATTGATTAACAAATGACCATATTTATTTAAATAAAATAGCAAATAAAATTTCACACAATTTTGAGCCGTAAACAATAGCAATATTAATCTAGGCCACATATCCGACTCAACATTTGTCGATGCTTTAAATTGCTCAAAATTTATGGCTAGAAATATGGACGTGGTGGTATCAAAAAGCGCCATAATAATCGTGATAAAATATCCATAATATTTTATGAATCTATTTTCAGATGTTTTCCCGTTTAGACCAATAACTAGACCACCAAATGAAACCCCAATAGACCGGTGAAACCATAACAATATTATACATAACTTTTTAAATGTTTTATTTAGAGTAGACATTGATTTTATATTGATCATAACATAAACTATTGTAATAATTTTATATAACAAAAAACTTACTGAACTTTCTATGTTTAGAGACTGTAATACAATATATTAATAAAGCAGTATATTTTGCATATTAAGTAATATTTATTTAATACAATAATTGAATTTTGCGATTAGTGCAAAAGTGCTATTCAAACATATGGCTAATAAATAAACAATATGGCTTATGTTAATATTTATATAAATTATAAACAATTAAGCGAATATCTAGTACTTATATTTTATGTGATAAAGGAGTCTGCCAATACCTGTCCATATTTATTTCAGACATTATTTTTAATATGATTACCGATGAGAGATCAGAAAGTAAATGAATAAAATGGTGCCCTTAACGGCACTAAAGTTTAAATTCATTATATTTTGCAATAAGAATTTGATTATAAAATGAATGAGTTTTAAATATAAATAATCAGAAGGACAACTTTATAAATATATTGTATTTAATTTATTAAATGGATTATGTATAGTATTGTGTAATGGATTTTAGTCGCTAGTTCAATGGCTTGTTATTATTATCAGGTTAAAGGGTGGACACTATTGAAAGTTAATTGAAAGGATTAATGGATTTATTGTAACGTATTATATATAATAGCTATAGTAAATTTGGAAAAACAAATACTAACTTGTAACGAGTACTGTATGCTTATTTGTAATGATTTGTTGTATTGACTCTGAGTGAATAGATACTGGGTAAATACATATTTTATGAGATAGCGTTGGATGCATATATCTTAGATTACTAATGCATTTCCGATGAATATGACAGTAATTCTAAGCAATAATTCGTGTAATAAAACATTGCTAACAATTAAGAAATTAAAACCTACTTATATTTTAAAATCTAATTAAAATATGAGATTAGATGTGCACAGAATTACGGAATTGTAAGCCATGGGGAAGTACTAGCAGTGGGTGTGTCCAGAAAACATGCTCATATATGCAGTACTACACATACCGTACAATTCTCGACTACATAACACAACAGAATCACAGAATATTCTTCGACAGAATTAATGTGAATATAAACCTCAATCATATTAGTGCTTAAGTTTTGTATTTAACAATAATTATATGATAGATGATTATTACGCTATTAATTCAGTGCCTTTAAAACATATTATAATACTCGCCTGTATTTTCTCTCTACTTTACATCAAAAACCGAAATCACAATCATTTTAATAAAATTAACGATCAAAAAGCGTTTAAATAAATATATTTTATTATTTTAATAATTAATAAATATGGAAGTTTTAATACATGTTCGTGGTAAGTATAATAATTATGATAATTAATAAGATTATTATTCGTGTAACTTTCATAGGTAATGAATTTTATTATTATTATATTAATTAAGATAATGTATATTGCATTTTGTAAGTTTATATGCATGTTTATTAAAAATACGATATAGCATTACTATTTTAATGTATTCAAAATCACCTGTAAAGTGGTTTCTAGAGATTTCTATATTGATTTTTAGTAGAGAATTATTGTTTTAAAAATATTTTAAAGGATTAAGGAATTTAAAAATTTGATTTTCTCTGAATAATTTAATTCTTAAAATTTAATATATTTTAGATCAGAGATCTCAAAAATATTTTTTAAAAATATGTAGAGCATATTTTATTTATTTCTTATAGATTATCAGTAGGTAGAGCACTTTACAAACATAAATAGCATTATTATTTAATGTATTCAAAGTAACTAGTTACTTTGTGGTTTCTAGAGATTTCTATATTGATTTTTAGTAGAGAATTATTGGTTTAAAAATATTGACAAACTTAACTAATAGAAACTAATCATATACATTTTTATGTGTTAGTCAATATTTTAGACATAAAAATACTAAAATAAATGCTTTATTTAAAAATTACAGTTTATAATTTGCATTTATTATACAACTCTCACTCATACTAATTATATTACTATATTTGTGAGCCAAACATTTGAAGGATATTAAAAATATTTGAAAGTTTGACTCCAATGAGTCTGTTTTAGATGATATAATTTTATTTTGCTTTCTTATATTATATTTACAGAATTTAATAAATTCCACTAAAATATTCAACAAAAGATATAAATACTTTTGAAAACTGATAAATGACAAACACATATGCTAAACATAAAATGTTTAAATTTATGTTTATATTATTTGGCATTAATTGTCACCCATCGCCGCTGAATAATATCCTGATATGTATGGCCTTTATATTGATGTCCATGTTTATACTACAAATTATGATTACAATAAACACTGTCTTCATAATCATATACAAGATATTTGTGACAATACTTGTCATCTCATCACTCGTTTCCTACACAATCGTTATCGTGAAGACCCACAAGATATTTTATCTCTACTCGCAAATCAACGCCCAATACGACCACTGTTTCCACAAACATCAGGTCTCGTCCGTCACGTCCTACTCATCCATATGTGCCCTCATTGTCATCATCACAACCGGTGCCCTCTTGGACGCCGTTATACTGAGCGACCCATTCATGACATTTATATCCACTTCCGTGACATATCGTCAGCTGTTGTCAATTGTCAGTAATCTGTATATCAACTCGTGGTTCGTATTGATATGTTTGCTGTATTTGGAGATCAAGTTGTCGTACCTCCGCCTCATCGACGTGTTTGAGAAGGAGTTGTGCCAAATGTCTGCCACAACCAGTCGGCCCCTCAAGACCGACATCATCTACAGCCAGGCATTTATACTTCAATTGCTTCACTTCAGCACTACATTCAAGAGTTGCGTTAATTTTATGAAATACTTTGCAATCATTAACATCATATGCATCGACACGATGACGGTATCCGTAATACTCAATACAAATAAACTGAATATTAATTTCTATTTCTATTTGTTCTCGTATTTGATTTTAATGAACACATACTTTGTATTCACACAGTTATATGTATTGATTAAGACCAGGATTAGGCACAAAATGATTGCCAGAGTTAATGAATGGCAACACTTTGAGACGGACGACGACTTGTCCATTGAATTAGTTGTGCTTAAGAGTAGTATTGTTTTGTTTGGTAATGAGGAAAATATCAATTAAATGACAACAAATAAAAGCAAAATATTTTTTTATAATTTACTTAATATGGACGCATTTATTCAGATCTAATGTTTGCTCATTTGACATAAACTTAAAATATATACTCATTATATTGATTGTTGTTAACTATTTATTATTATAATCATGTTAACTATATTATGTTTACATGAATTTTTGTCTATTGATATCCATTGGTATCGATGGCCACAATTCACAGTCATTTACAATTAATAATTAAAATTTTTAATAATTGGGATAATATTAATTTACATGGTTATATTCAGAAATCGAGTCCACCCATATGAGCTAATGTTTGCACACAGAAAAATAAAAATAAAATAACTGTTTTAAAACCAGTCAAATAAATTAGCTTCAAATCCAAAATATATTAATCTTAAAATAAAATTAAATGAATTTTATAATATTTTTATATAAAAGTAAATGAAGCAATAATTTATATGAAATAAATAGCATATTAGTTATAGCTTATCAATAAATCTAAATTTAAGAATTATTTATCACCAAAGAGTGCTTTTAAATGTATAAATCATTAATAGTCAACATTTAGTCAAACACCATATAACCAGTAAATTAAAACAATTTGAGAATTTATATAATTAAAGGAAACCTAATTATAATATTAAACTGTAAAATACATGAATATAAATATAATAATTAATAAATATAAGTATGTTAAATAAAAGTATAAATATACTTAAATTGGTGTTTGCTACATTGTATAATTTAAATCAATAAGTATGATTAAATTATCAAATTTCTATAAATTGTTCTAGGATAGATCATATGAAACAATGTTTAGTACCGTCTCGTAACATATCTTCCCAACACATTAAGCATTGATTTACACGATGTGATTAAAATAAGTGTCATAACTGCGGCCAAAATAATCACCTTAATCATTTATTGCTAAGCTATAAATAATATGCTATCTATTTCATATTAATTATTGCTTCATTTACTTTTATATATTATAAAATAAATTTTATTTTATTTTAAAATTAATATATTTTGGATTTGAAATTAATTTATTTTAACTGGTTTTAAAACAGTTATTTTATTTTTAATTTTTTCTGTGTGCAAACATTAGCTCTTATGGGTGGACTGGATGTCTGGTTATATTCATGAGTTTTATTGTTTTTATTGTAATATTTATTAAAATTAATAATTATTTGTTATTTTTAATATGAATTAATTATTATTATACAAATACTAGTGGATAACCACATATCTTGTTATTTGTTTATTGAAAACACTCGGCTCTGACCAAGTGGATATTTGTATGTTAATTTCTAATACAAAATACAATAATATAAAAATACCTTTTACCTTTAACCTATATTAAAGAGGGAGTATACTCGTGCTAATTGTAATCCAATTTATTGATAATGAGTTTTATTAATTATAATTGAATTTTACAACCCTATACCACATGATATTCATAAGGGATGCTGTCAATTACAATTGAATATAAATAAAATATTATGATTATAATTTAATAGTAAGCCTATATATGAAACTCAGATTTTTATTAGGTTTACAAATAGTTCAAAAGATCAATTTAATTATTAAACTCATATATTCTTACTATAATAGTATAGTTAGTATTTAATATAATATTTGAAATAATTCAATTACCAATTATTATTTCTAATTTAATATCGAGTTATGTAACTGACCAGACTCAAAATTATTTTTGTAGTCTCTAATGGTTTTATACAGTACTTATACAGTATTTCTATTATACACAATATATACTGTATACACTTTGTATTATGTAATATGTTTCAGATTTATTAATATTTTTCGTGTAAAATTTGTACAATAAAACAATTATATAAAATAATAACTACAGTATGACCTGTGTAATATATAGATTATATATAAAATATCTTTAATTTTATTTTTAATGTTAACTGTTATAATTTACACATAAAGTAATAAGCGTTCAATAAATAACAGTTTAACAAGGTATTTTATATAATGTATAATATTTGTGAACACTAAATATTTTATCCATTAATATGAAGCATAAGTATCTCAATGTTTAATAATATAATAAATATTAAATGCTGAATATACAGTATGTGCCTGTGTATAAAAAGCGTTAAATAGTAATATTAAAGCCGAGTTTAAAATTTGTTTCATATTTAAGGACAAAATATATTTACTTTCCTTTTTAGTCCATTATTTAATTATATATTTTGACTTTGTTAAAACTTTATTTGTACATTTGTATTTATTTAGTCATATTTTGTGACCAGTTTGAAAAATATTTATAAATTGATTAACAAATGGTTTATCAATATGATTACTGTATTTATAATTCACCATGTCAAAACAGTACCAATAGTATGGATTCCATACTTAATTTGGGAACATACATTTTATTGTGATTATTTGTTTATAAACAAGTAGATTTAGTATATTTATTCAATAAAAGTATTGTAAAAACTATAATTGTTTGTTCAATAACATTTCTGAAATTAAAATAAATACTTCAAGTTTTATTTTGTCAATTATTAATAATATTAAAAAAATATTGTAACTTTATTTGAAAATAAGTAAAATATAAAGTTTATTCGTAATATTTTTTCGTTTGTACTTTTATGTAACATGAAGTGATAATAAATATTTAATAAAATGAATTACATTTTTATGATCTTGGTAATAATAGTAGAATACAGTATCCATTTGTTTTAATACATTTATATATTAAGGTAATCTATTTCTTAAAATAATAAATAAAATGTTTTTTAGGAAAATTACTATACACTCTAGAACCACTTTGAAAATTAGCTACTTTAAAACTACTTTTATTTTGAATTTTAACTGGAGTGAATGTTACAAAGAATTTATAACGAAATAGTGTTTATTGCAACCAAGATTATTTGTTAATTATTAAATAGAAATGTGTATTTGAATGTTAGTATTAAATTGAACGTTATGACCAGGAACGCCTAACCCCTTTGTAAGATACATACTAAACGAATTTACATATTTAATGGAAATCGCCGAATATTATTTGTCATATTATTAATAAAATATATAAATTTCTTATTCACTACTTTTGAGCACAAAATATATTCATTTTTATAAGCTTTTCCGTAAGGGAACTCGAATACTAGAATCACTTTTCGAATTGAATAATAACTTTTATTATATTAATTGACATTAACTAGAAAAGTGTATGGTATTGATTGACTTCAGTTATCCGCTTTGTATTTTTATATGCACTCTATAACTACTGGTATATTTGATAATAGGCTTCTATATAAAACAAGTCGATTTCTGAAAATATCTGTAAATAAATAAAAATATTATACATTTTAATTAAAAACACGTGAATATCGTTTACTAGTATAACATTTCGATCTCACATAATGTAATAGTTTAACATACAATTGTACTATTTAATAAGGATAAGTATTAATGTATAAAAATAAAATACATATACCTGCCTAAAAGTCTTAGCGATGATACTGTATTCATAATTATTAAAATCTTTCAAATTAATAAAGCATTACAGTTTAGTATAGGAAAAACAATAATAAGAAAACAATCGCTATATTATAATAAGACAAGTAATGATAAAAAAATAATAATAAGAATTATGTTTAATATTCTGAAAGTTTACTCAAACTATAGGGAAAAGAGAATCCGATTTAATCCTTATTAACACAATATATGAATAAAATAATAATAATAATAAAGTTTTTTATTTTCACTCAAAAGGCATCAAATTTGAGTCATAAGAATAATTCTTAAATTATTTTTTGCTGTTAAAGAGATAATTCTTGTACAGAATATTCTGTAGTTTGTACTCATTTTTATGTGCCTTAAAGTAATATATTTTTTGTTAATAATTATTATTTGTATTAATTCGTTTTTTATGCATAAATAAGCACAATTCGCACAACTATCCACCCACATAGCTAACTGTCCCCCCAAAGGAACTAAATATATTTTTTATATCCAAAACTTTTCCAACTTTTTTTGCTCTCTTTTACTTCTTTTGCTAAAGCCTAAAGTACAGCACAATTTCTATAACATTATATATTATATCTATATAATGCTTATTAGATAACAGCATATTAATATCAAAACTTTGTTAATAACTTGACTATTAATTGTGAATATGCCAATATAATCTCGAATATCAAATTTAATAGTGTGCAATTAACATAATAAAATTTGACAGAAATTAAACAAACTGTAAACATAATATAGTTGCTATTCTGTGGACAATAAAGTATTTCAATAATTTACACATAAATAGGAAATATCCATAAGAAATATAAAGAATATTCTGATAGTTTATAGGTCTGTTATATTCAATAACTTTTCTCGTACGCATAAGTAAACTACAGAATATTCTCAAACTTTATATATACAAGTATTTCGCTTTGAAACACATGAATGCATTCAAACATTTATTTTCATTCATTTTAATCGCCTTTTTCTTAACGAAAAGCAAATATTATTATCTGATAGACCAATAAATTATAAACATTGTTTTTCAAACTCTGCTTGTTTATAATTCACATTTCTTTAAATAAATAATTTTAAAAGTTTATTATTTACTAAAATATTACCGAAAGTTAATTTGATAATTTTCTTTCAAATTAATCTAGGCTATATTTTTGTGCTCTTTCAATTGCAGTTTGCAAATTTGTTCTAGGACCCACGGTTAAAAAGTTAAAACTATAAATTTCAGAAAATTTAAAAACTAATTAGCACGTATTAAACGCATTTTTATCTTATGAAAAATGTTTTTAAAATTAAAAAATCGCATATGAAATGGCCAGGCTACAGCTATTTTTCATATTTTCAAAG
>CAJPVJ010003150.1:0-11500 GCA_905397405.1 Oppiella nova
CTGAATTTAATGAACACGTAATGCATGTCTTTGAATGTCTAAACGATTTATCAGTTTTTGACTAATAAATGATAACTAGATTTCCGAAAATAACTCGTTTTGCGATTTTGACTAATAAAATAGAAATGAAGAATAAGTGCTAAAAAATAAGATTTAAAAACGTGTAAAAAGATCACAATTTGTCGCATCATTTGTCAAAATATTGTAAATCAAGCTTTAAGTAAACGCTGGGATTGGCATTCGGGTTGTTGTCACCGGACGTGAGCCGCACTTCCTTAGTGATGGGGCCTTGGATTTGACTCATCTGTTCGGCCAATTCACGGACTGATAGCGCGGATGAACCGATCAAATAGTTGGCAGCGAATGGGTTGCGATCATAGCATTTGATTTGCAATAAGTTATTCATGTCTTCGTAGACAATGAGTTGTGTGGAGTCATTCCACTTGAGTTTAAATAAATTAGACTTCGAGACAATGTTTATCTGATTTCGAGTGACAATCGACGGCGAAGAACGTGAGATCAATGATCGGTCACCGGTAGGGCTAGTAGCCACGCAACGGACCACTTTTGTGGAATGGGTCTGATATATGTGCTCTTCATTCTTACCAATACTTATCTTACAAAATGCATTCATCACGTCTGAAATGGCAATTGAAATGTGTTTTAATGAACGTTTGTTAAGCAAGTGTAGCAAATGTCTCACTATTATTAGATGTTAGCTGAAGGCCTTCGATCACAGTTACGAATAATCGGCCAATTTTTCGCAATTTAGTTAAATCTTAAATTCATAGTAAAAAGGATAATAATGAGTATTGTGTACTGTACAGGGTTAATTGAATTAAATGCTTACTTAATGTTTTTGTCGACAAAAGCTCAAGTCTTTCGACGTCTCGGAAATGTCGTGAAGAGACGTCTATAGACTTAACCCAAAGCGAGCGTTCATTTGTAGAAATGGCTTTAAAAGTGAAATACTTTTGTTGAGAATTGACATGAATTTGAAATAGATTTGGATCTAAATTGGTGTCAAATTGAGACAATTCCGTAATAATTATGTCATTCAACAGAATGGGCTCTTTGTATAGTCGATAGGTAGCGGACAGGGCTTTCTCAGAGGCGAATACATTCGTTATTTTAGGCAATTCTTTCAAAGCAATTGTGAGTAACAGGAAATCGTTGAATAAGAAGGCAATCAATTCGCGGCCAGAATTGGCTTTAATAAGAGTTCCCGAATGTAATAACTGGCGCCGACCTAACAGTTCAGACAAATTAGGTTTACTGACAAACTCTGCATTCAAAGTAAATTGCATTAAATACCCAAACAATTGGTTTCTGAATTGAAATCAATGTTCTGATCGATGCCGTCGACTCTGATCTGCTTTTGAATCCACTGTAAGCGCTGGGAGTCTTCGGTGTTACGACAGGCCTCGTTGACGCGCTTACATAACTCCTGAGATAATTTCAGGGCTTTTTCACAGTTAACATAATCGCAGTGATAGGTAGGCGTGTGCTCTAGTATTTTGCCGATAAGTAGTGGATATTTAGTGATTCTCTGCATTGGTTTCAGGAGATAACTGCTGAGCGGCAATCGGTTGGCGCGCGAGTCCTGCGAACACTGTTTGGCCGTCTCATTAAAATTGGGGTCATTTTCGGTCTTGTTTTGTATGAGTCGAGCGGCCGTTAACTGTCGCGAACAGTATTTCACGTAATGGTCTGACATTTGAGTTAAATAATCACAAAAAATATCACTGATTTCGTTGATAATAGTCATATTATGGCTCACAATCGCATTACGTTTGCGATTTCGAAGAGCTCTGAATACAAACAAAAAGCGTTAATAAAGGGCTCAACAACTGGTAAATAATAGTCAATACTTTAGAAACTTTTGGTTGCATCTAACTAATCTGGACCAGTTGACAAAAATTGCATCAGACTCGGCATCTGTTATGCAATTCCTGGCTTTGAGAGGCTTTTGGAACACCTGTTGATCATTTGAAAAAGAGATCACTTTATGGTCCTCGAGCGCCGACAGACAAACAACTCACGTCTATAACAATAGCCATATCAACAACATAAGCATTTTCAGTGGCGAGGAATTCATTCAAATGATTTTGACGTTTCCTCTCGTCATCTGTAATACTATAGGATTCGGATCCAGTCGTGTCCTCCTCTTCATCTTCAAACTCACTGTCATATCCATTGATTGGCGGATCAATAGTTGCATAAACATTGTATTCACTGATCTGTTCGTCGATTTGTTGGTCTGAATCGAAATCAATTGAAACACAAGATAACACAAAAGGGTTTAAAATAAAACACAACATTTCTTATTGTAATAACTGATTGTATTTATAATGACAATAAGTTTACATTTAATTTAATTTATTAATTCATTCATAACTAGAACTATAATGAGATTCAATAATAATTTATTCTTTAAAGAGATTCTTTAGCACTTTTAACTTAATTAATATAATATTTAATCAAATCATGTAATATAATATAAAATTTGAAAAAAATACTTAAAAATAAAAAAAACTGAAAATATTGGGAAAAACGAAATCAAAATAAAATACAATAAACTTAACAATAGAAGACCCACTACTCAGCTAATGGTCTGAAATAATAAAACAAAACAAAATATAATTCTTTTAAATAATATAAACTCAAAGAATCTTTTCAAAGATAATTCCAATAAAAACCTATTTTCACATTAATTACAGAATTTTCATATTCAGTTGATATAATTGTTTTGTGTTATAATAATTATAAGTCATAAATCATATGATTTAATGATAAGTCGTTTTGTTTATGCCATAAGAGATGCCTTCAAATGTACGGCCGGTTTGGGCGAAACTAATTGTGAACTTTTGCGCAATAATTAAAGACAACAATAATGTGTGGAAAGTAATGGAAGTCACTAGTAGTGGAAATTGAAACACAAGATAACACAAAAGGGTTTAAAATAAAACACAACATTTCTTATTGTAATAACTGATTGTATTTATAATGACAATAAGTTTACATTTAATTTAATTTATTAATTCATTCATAACTATAACTATAATGAGATTCAATAATAATTTATTCCTTAAAGAGATTCTTTAGCACTTGAAAACTTAATTAATATAATATTTAATCAAATCATTTAATATAATATAAAATTTGAAAAAAAATACTTAAAAATAAAAAAAACTGAAAATATTGGGAAAAACGAAATGAAAATAAAATACAATAAACTTAACAATAGAAGACCCACTACTCGACTAATGGTCTGAAATAATAAAACAAAACAGACATAAATATATAATTCTTTTAAATAATATAAACTCAAAGAATCTTTTCAAAGATAATTCCAATTAAAACCTATTTTCACATTAATTACAGAGTTTTCATATTCAGTTGATATAATTGTTTTGTGTTATAATAATTATAAGTCATAAATCATATGATTTAATGATAAGTCGTTTTTGTTTATGCCATAAGAGATGCCTTCAAATGTACGGCCGGTTTGGGCGAAACTAATTGTGAACTTTTGCGCAATAATTAAAGACAACAATAATGTGTGGAAAGTAATGGAAGTCACTAGTAGTGGGTCTCCAAAACACATATTAATTATGCAATTCTTGATATTCTCCTACAAAACCAGTAAAAGAGGCAAAGAGTGCATCAGAAATGGTCAACAATTGCATCATATGTTAAGTCCAAACACTAATTAAGACTCAAAATACTATGGTTTAGAAAAAACCGTATTATTTTAGATAATAAGTTAAAAATGAAATTAAATAATAAAAACGTAATCATAGATAATCTCATAGATAATACGGTTTTACCAAATAATTAGTAAATTAATACATACATTGCTCGCGATATACGTCGACGTGATTGGAAGGAAACAATCCGACGGCACCGGTGCTGATGAGCTGTCCTCTCCACCACGTGGTGTCCTCCTTCGCTAATACTTTAATCATGTCATTCGTCTCAAAGGTTAACTCGTCGTCGTGTTGGGCCCGGAATGCATACAACGCTATCACTCTCTCTGAAAATATTAACAATAAAAATCATTAAAACCACTAAAAAACTAATAAAATTAATCAATACCTGAATCCTTATCCTCTGAGGCTTTCTGTCTGTTGGGGTCGGGTGTAGATCTGGCTGAAGAGCCGCCGGAGCCACTCGAAGGGTTCAATGGTTTGACATAAGAGGCGGGGAACCAACCGACCTGTTTCTTCTTGCCCTTGACCTGCACCTCTCCCTCCCACCAGCCCGAAGATGTCTTCTTGCGAACCTGAATCAGTTGTCCCTTTTCCAGACTCAACTGCTCGGGTCCGGTGGCCTTATAGGGCGCGATCACTGTCACGATCTCCAGTTTCTTTAACTTCGACTTCTGTTCATAAAAACATAATTTAATTCAATAACTAAACAAACGATGGACTGAACGGAGAGATTAATATAAAGTGTTAGCGAATGAAACAATTAAAGCGAGACCTTTGATGGCTTAGGAGAGTCACAGCTCTCTGAGTTCCTTCTCTTTAAGTTAGTACAGAATTGCAGCAAAAGTTTTGGAAACAAAACATGTTTAGAATATACAGAATATACAGAATTTGCAAATCAATTCAAATTATCACTTACTTCCCCATCACTGTTGGGTGGGGGAGTCGGAGCCGACATTTGGCTATGAAGTGGTGGCGCACAAGTGGTTTTGGGCGCTGGAATGCTTGGCTCTGTTAGGACTGGGTTGGGCTGAAGCAAACAAATTACATTTTTAACAAACATAAAGCATATGGTTATCACTGAACGCCTTTTGTGTTAAAATTTCATACAATAAGCAACCATTGATTTTAAATTGGATACAAAAAGCATGCATTTATACAAAACAATACAAAATTATCAAAACGAGACAAACGGAGGCAAAGAAAAACACAAAATAAAAGCAAATAATAAAAAATAACTCACAATCTCGTCGGGTTGTGCTGATCGAGCATAATTGGAAGGGAAGACCCCCTGCCTCGCGTCGCTTATAACGCCTGTCCACCAGTCGCCGTCCTTTTTAATCACTTTAATCAACTCGTTTGCATCAAAAGACAGATCTCCCGTTTCTTGCGATTCAAACGGATATAATGAGATATAGTATTCTTCGTCTTCTTGAGCGACATTTCCCGTGGCATCCAATGGTTTGACGTATGACTTTGGGAACCAACCGGAAGCGGTGTCGAGTTGTCCGAACCACCACATGTCCTGTTGCTCTTTGATTGTGATCACATCTCCCTTAGAGAAGGACAAGTGGTTGTCCTCTTTGGCTTTCCAGGGATACTGTGCGATGGCTTTGATTGAATCCGATGATGAGTCAGAGGTCTTAGAAATGGCGGTCGGCTTCTGGAAACTGGACTCGTCTGAAGTGGTGAACTGAGTCGACGTTTTGGTGGCAATCACTTCGGACTCGTTTCCATTCTCTGGCGCCTCTGCGATACCCCTAAACATAAGACAAATCATATATTTAATCAAACCTTAAGTCTTAATCTAATCTATAAATGAATGCAAACACTGCACACATACTCGAGAGGTGTTCGTCTCTGAACATCAAAATTACTCTCAGTTTCGATTTTATTGGGTTCGCCATCAATCAGCTCTACATATGCCTCAGGAAACCAACCGGTATGTCCTCTCACGTGTCCTGATAGCCATCCCGGCTCTGAACAGGCACTCGTATCAACCTTTACGATTGTTTGCAAAATTAGTAATTTATAAATTCAAATACAAGTTAAGAAGGAATACTCACGAGTACTATATCTCCCGGTTCTACAGTCAACTCGTCCTCATTTCTTGCTGTGAAGGTGTAAAGACATCTGTACTTCACTTTAGTAACCGTTCGGTCAGCTTTTACTGCACTATCATCTGTAGGCCACTCAACATTAGTGGGAACCTCTTGACCCCAACCGGCGTTCACATCCTCATTGGTCTGTTGACTCTGAGAGTCGCGGAACTCCTGTGCCTCCAGACGCTTGCTTTCATATTCATTGGCCAGTTGTGTGGTTCTCTCAATCATTTGCTGCAATTTGTCTTTCAATTCAGTGAGTTGTGTGTTATTATTGGCCAAATCAGCCATTTTGGTGGTCCTCTCGGTCTCGAACTGATCGATTTGGGACTTCAACTGATTTATTATTATTTGCTTGTTTTGAAGGGCAAACTGATCGGTGCCAGCGTTCTCGGCGCCTGTATTCACCAAAACTTAAATCATATTCAAGATATCAACAAATAATAGACAATACCTGCAGCGGCCGCTGTATTCTTAAGCTGTTGAGTCAGATTCAGTTTCTCCTGCTCTATATATAACTGCCTGTCATTCAAAGCCTTGATCTGAGCCTTAATAGAGCTGAGAAGTCCTAACTTCTGATCCCTTTCCAGTCTCATCGAATCGATCTCAGCCTTAATGTCGACCACCTTTTTGCGAGTCTCGCCAACCGTTCCGTTCAATTCATTCAACTTATTGTTCACTCTTTCCATATCTAAAGCCAATGACTTCTTCTTAGACTTGAATTTGAGGAGATCTTCCTGAGTCTTGATCTTCTGATTGGATAAGTCCTGCTTTCGGGTGTTTTCCCACTCAATCATTCTCTGCCTTTCCATCTCACGTCTGGCCGCTTCCCTCTGTTCCAGTTGTTTACGTCTTTGCTCTTCCTTTTCGTTCTCGATTTCTCGCTGTCTCTGCGCCTGTCTCTCGAGCTCGTCCTGTCGTTTCCTCTCCTGTTCCAGTCTATAGACATCACATCACAACAAAATCATTCACCCATTCATCCAAACGACTAGTGACAGGACACACACCTTATTTGTTCGCGTTTTTGGTGCTCTTCCCTCTCTTTGCGCTCTCTTTCCTCCCGTTCCCTCTTCTGAGTCTCGAGGAGAGCCTGTCGTCGTCTGTCGAGCTCCTGCTGTCCCTTCTCGAAGTTCTCTCTCCTCTTGTCCTCAAATGTCGCCACAAATCCCTTTCCGCCCTCTTCTACAATGTCGTCGATCGCGGGCGCCATCGCTTGAGAAATGGTGGGAATAGCGGTCACTCCAGACAGGGATCTCTTACGCCTATACGAAGGGGGGACCAAATCAGGCGGCAAAACAGCGGGCACTTGATCTCCAGCTTTGACGCAATCAATCAAATGCATGGCAACGACAAACTCATCGCAATTGAGTCTTCCGTCGGAATCGATGTCCGATAGGTTCCAGATCTGTGCCAATACTGGTTGCGGTAGCTTTGACTCAATGAGGATATTCCTCGCCTGAGGGCCCGTCAGGAAACCCGAACGCGTCCTGTCGTGTGAATTGAATTGTTGGGTGTATTTGAGTTTCGAGGGCTGAGGGATCGCCCACTCAGTCAACAGATAATCTCCTGAAGTGATAGAACCCGAGCGCTGGACCTTCATTTCGGCCGTCGGAGGGGCCGGTCGTGGGGGCGGCGCTCCTGACATATTCGCCGCGTAACCCATGCCGGGGGCGGACATCGATGGCTGTGTGGGCACATTGGGCGCACCAAAGGCGCCGAAGTCTGTAAAGGCGGCGAAAGTGGGCGCCTCCACCAACACCTGACCAACAAATGGTGTCAATCGCGACAATCAACAAACAAATGGTGCGAATGAGTGATACCTTCAGAGATTGTGGCAAAGTTTGCGGCAAATCGACGCCTTTGAGCCTAAGAGAGATGAGGTGCAGAGCGATGCAGAACTCGTTGATATCCATCTTCCCGTCGGAGTCCACGTCAGCCAACGCCCAGATGTGGGCCAAGACGTTGGGCGGCAGACCCGACGCCAACATTATGGTCTTCGCCTGATCTCCTGATATGAAGTCCGATCGCGAGCTACAGATCCGCACGAATTGCGACTCATATCTGGCCTTCTGGTCGCCGGTCATCACAAACAGGTCTCCCGATGGCGGCGATGATAATGACATGGCTTTCGGCCAATCGTTTCAATTATCAACCGATTTATTGATTAGTATGTGATTTAAGGTGACAGTTGTGGTGATGATGACGGTCTCCACATATCAAGTCATGTGTCTTTGAATCTCATTATACTATGTGGTGACGACTAATGGGTGGTAATAGTAGTGGTAGTAATGGTTAGCAATAGTTAGTAATTAGTAATAAATAGTTAATTACAAGAAAACAATAATAAATATGATTATGAAGTGAAGTTCAATGAACACAATGAATACCTTCAATGCATTTCCAATCATACATTGCAACTCACTCTTCGTAAACTGTGTGACATTTATAGCATAACTCTATTCCCTTATTCACAGACAATGCAAGCAAACTGTGTGTCATTTGCAATGTATTTCACTCCCTCTCCCCCCCTCTACTGTACCCTATATATGAGAACTGGATTGTAATGAACGCCCGTTTTTGGCATTCGTTTGACTCACTACTCAATGCAACACTAATAACGCTTTAGAGAGCTATTTGTAGTTCAGTAGAACTTATGTATAATAGGAATATTCTGGTGACATATTCTGTAACATATTCTGTGACATAGACTAGGTTATTTTGCATTTTACTAGGCTATTGTTAAATTTATTTTTTTTGCATTGCAAAAACGTCAAACGGTTAGCATATTATTTTTGCACAAATAATATTAGTATTATGATTGATTTAATTAGCATATATAATATGTATGATTATGAGTGCAAATATTACTGTATAATCATGATAAATTATGTATTATAACAATAGTGACCATAATTAACACTATTTGTATGAATGCATTGAATGACTGCATTGTATGCATGAATGCTTGAAATAAGTAAAAATAATACATATTATGTAACTTTTATCGATTAGTCAAATAAATAGAAATATGTTATTTGTATTTGTATTGATCCAATGGTTTACCGATAACCAGTGATTTATTATACTATCGGTTAGGAATTTGTTTATTGTTATTATAAGTAAATATTTGTGTTGAGTTTATATTTTATTATTAGCGGCCCTGTATAGTTATCACTTTATTTTACTGTATAGACTTTAATTTTTAGTTAGTCAATAGTTATAACTTATAACAATTATATTACCGTATTTACCGGTATTAAATAGCATAAATTTATTAATCTATTAATTTAAATTTATATTATTTTTGAACTAATAGATTTTTAATTATTGACATCTGTTTGCTTACATAAGGTTCATAAGAGATTATATTTATAAACTACATTCTCTCTCTCTCTCTCTCTCTCTCTCTCTCTCTCTCAAATATTGCTAATTATTTGTATTTTACAGTTACATTATAATAAAATTCTTCAGTAGCTACTAACGTCTTACTGTTAGCTCATAAAACAAAAGATTAATAAATGTATTGTACTATTCCTATAAATATTTGTGGTACAGTATTAAATATCATAGGTTTAGTGCAGATCATGGTATACTATTATTATGGTATAGTACAGGTTTATTTGTACCCTAATACAGTACAGTATTCTATAAATTAATTTAAATAAAATGCAGCTGTAGATACTCATTCAATTCTCATTCATTGAATGAACAAATAAGGATTCATTGATAATAAGTAGCAGACAATAGCCACAAATTATTTTTAAAAAATTAAACACTGACATTTTTCACAAGTTTAAGGTTAAAAATTCTAATTTATATTTTAAACAAATAATTTAACTGCATTTTATTTAGAGAAACTGAACGCATAAATATAGACAATTATTTTAAGAGAGAACATTATATTCCATAAAAAGTATTTACTTAAGAAAATGGATAACTTGGTTGGTTAATTTTTTGCTTATTCTTACAGTACCTATTTTTGCGTATTCTAATTCTCATTCATTGAATGAACAAATAAGGATTCATTGATAATAAGTAGCAGACAATAGCCACAAATTATTTTTTAAAAATTAAACACTGACATTTTTCACAAGTTTAAGCTTAAAAATTTAATTTATCAGGTTTATTTGTACCCTAATACAGTACAGTATTCTATAAATTAATTTAAATAAAATGCAGCTGTAGATACTCATTCAATTCTCATTCATTGAATGAACAAATAAGGATTCATTGATAATAAGTAGCAGACAATAGCCACAAATTATTTTTTAAAAATTAAACACTGACATTTTTCACAAGTTTAAGCTTAAAAATTTAATTTATATTTTAAACAAATAATTTAACTGCATTTTAGTTAGAAAAACTGAATGCATAAATATAGACAATTATTTTAAGAGAGAACATTATATTCCATTTTTTCATAAATGAATTCTTTTACCTATTGAACCAACCAATTAAAAAACGAATAAGAATGTCATGGATAAAAACGCATAAGATGGAACTATCTTGGAAAGTTCACACAATTAGCTATATACTAATGAATTAATATAATCACTTTTTGTAATAAACCGGATGAGAGTATTTACCAACCATGTAGAATATAAAATGTTGAACATTTAAAAAGTTTAATTTATATAAACATTTTTATTGCATTTAGTTCGAAGTCTTAGCAAAGTATACAGTACTTTATATTATATGATATATAAAATGAGATTTAATATATTTTGTATAATTTTTGTTTTCATTGTATTCATTAAGTTAAGTGATTGTTATAAAGAAAGAAATCTTATATATAATGAATATGTTAATAAAACTAAAAGTTTAGATAATATAAGTGTTTGGAGACAACAAATTTTAGACGAATTTAAAACTAATTTGAAAAAACTTCCGAATGATATAAAGGATGATATTATTAAACGGGCGGACAATGAGTTGAATAGCACCTGGAGTTGTTTGTTGGCCGCCCAGCAATTGCAGTATTTGGTGGACGGGGATCGCTATACCTTTCAGGGATTTCTCAATAATAGACGTCAAAGACTAATGGATCTAATTCTGGCAGAAGTTTTGACAGGAAATGAGAAATACATGAACCAAATCGCGAATGGAATTTGGCTTATATTAGAAGAGAGCTCATGGATATGGCCGGCGCACCTATACCTACAAAAGGCAGGACTTGGTCTACCGGATCCTTACCAAACCGTTATAGATCTGGGAGCGGGTCAGTCATCAGCATATATGGCCTGGGCTCAATTATTTGTCGGTTAGTTTGCTCTGAATTATATTAAATGAAAACACTTCTAAAGATTTTTTCATTAAGGAAACCAATTGTCAAAAATCTCTCCAATCATATCCAAACGGATTGACTATGAGTTGAATCGGCGATTAGTCCGTCCTTTTCTGGATGACCCCCACATGCCATGGATGGGGTTCGATGGCTACGAGTTCTGTAAGTGGAATGTCGGCAACAATTGGAATGTTTGGATTAATACCAATGTATTAATGACTGCTCTGTTGAGTGTCAACCAAACCTCAAGAAGTGATGTCATTCACAGATCTGTATTGAGTACCGATATATTTGTCAACCGATACCCAGAGGACGGTGGAGACAATGAAGGGCCGCACTATTGGGCCGCTGCTGCCGGCCATCTGATACAGTACTTAAGTCTATTGTCATCGGCGACTGGCAAT
>CAJPVJ010003151.1:0-11500 GCA_905397405.1 Oppiella nova
CAAACGATAGATTTATATTAAATTAGACAATAAATGTTTATATGAAAACACGATGCTGTAACTGTTTTAATTTATTTAATGATTTACTAATTAATTAAAAAATAATCCTTATTTGATATATTTTTGTCTCAAATTAGTGAGTAATTAAAGATTATCTAAAATTAAAAACATCTTGAACCTTAAATAAATGATATAAACCATTTTATTTTCAGGAGAGAAAGCGATTGAATACAAAATTTTCACAAAAATTGTTTATCCCTGCGGATGAAGAAGAAGTATGGATTCATTGATATTTTATTTTCTCAATATAACTCA
The DNA here is from genome assembly GCA_905397405.1 of Oppiella nova. NCBI lineage: Eukaryota > Metazoa > Arthropoda > Arachnida > Sarcoptiformes > Oppiidae > Oppiella > Oppiella nova. The sequence continues at coordinate 316 of CAJPVJ010003151.1, forward strand.
ATTGTGTTCAACAATTACAATAAAATGTGCTGTTCTATAAATATTTAATTTTTAAATTTCAAATATTGAACATGGAGTCCGTTTTAGACCAGGAATCATAAGTTTTAAGTGCAGATTATTATAGACAAATTTGATTAAGAAATCATTGGTTATTCTTACAGTTAGAGAATGTTGTTTGCTTTACAACACATGTACTAAACATTGCAAGTTTTAAGTGCTATCTTACTTTTATATGAAATAACAGTGATTTCTTTAAAAAACACATTTTCTATTTAAGTATTGAACAGAATGTCGACAATAAAAGAAATTATTTTTACATAAGTGTACAAATGATAGAAATGATTATTATTTAATTTTACAAAGACTTGTATACTATAAACTTAATAATGTAGATTACATAATGATAGTAAACAATTATTCGTTTTATAAAATGTTTGCTAATTTAATAAAACATGTGAATTGCCTATAGGTTCGCAAACTAATCCAAATGCATCACAACGATAGGATGTCACCGGAAGGTATGGACCCAATGAACACATTGAACCCTCACAGCAGAAGTGGTGCGACCACTCCGGTGGGCCCATCGCGAGTATCACCGGCTGGAAGTCCTCAATTGGGAACAACATATAGACGTTCGCCACACGTTCAGCGAAAATTGACCACAAAATTGCTCAGAGAAAACAAAACACTTTGATTTTTCTACACAAAAATAACAAATAGTTTTTTAATTATTTTCAATCAATGATCACTATATAAAAAATTGTTTGCAAAATGCAAATATATTTTCTCTGAGAATATTCTAATGATTATAACATCTCATAAAAGGTGTACCAAAATGAGTGTAATTAGGGTTGAAATTGTTAACAAGTTCAATTGAACAATTGGTGCATTTGTGCCTTTTCTTACAAATATGAGATTCTACTTTTAAGCAACGTTAATATTAAATCATTTATTTTTACTAGATTTATAAGACATTCGTATGAATGAAATGTTTTTCAAATAAAGTTTAGTTTTACGACTTTTATTGAAACGCATTCAAAGGTTGTGTTTTAATTTGTTTGTAATTGTAATGATATAGAATTAATATTGTTTGTTGCTAATTTATTTTAGATACTGTATATTGTATTCTATACGACATATAAAATAATATAACACTTTTAACAATAATATAATGTTTTTATCGATTATCAAGATTTAAGAAATAGAGAGACAAACAATAAGTATATCAATGATTGCATGGCTTATGAAAAGGAGACATAAGTGAACGATAACTAATTTATCATTAAAAACGAATCCAATCTTTTATAGATTATTACAAAGTTTAGCGCTTTCTATAGCAATATAAAAGCACTTTTCATACATTAGACATAACTACTGGTCCAACGATTTATCTTTTTTCACTTTTACCCAAACACTCAGTCTTTCCTTTCGTTCATTCAATAGCTATAATCTTATGACTCGAACTTCAAAAATAAGTCAAAAATCTGTTCAAACGATAAATAATTCACAAACAATACCCTATGTCTTGAAACTCCTTTTCTCTTGTTTAAGATCTCAGATTTTTAGATAATTTTAGGTTTTAAAAAACAATCGGACTTTTCATAACTTTATTTTATTTTATTTTTGGTTTTCAGTGCTTACAAGAGACATTATAAGTTAGATATTGAAAAAGTGTTGACTAATAATATTTAACTATTGCTATAATTAAAATATATAAAAGATTTACTACATATACAGTTCTACATTTTATAGTTATAGTATTATTTAAATATTAATAATTTAATTTAAAATTTATGAATTAAACATTTTAAATTTATTTAAGTTATAACTTATAATATTATTATAATAATGTTACATTGTTGTTTAGAAAAATATTTACAAATCAGAAAATTGCAGAATTAGCCTTACTACTTAAATATTAAATTGTATGTTATACTAGTAATGTTTGCTTAAAAGTATTAATTAAGCTAAATATTATAGCCTTAAATTGTTAAGATATGGATATTGTAAAAAGTGCGATAAAAAATGTCCTACCAATATTTTAGTTAATTAATGCATTTAATAGCAAACATTATATATTAAAATGACATTGAATTTATGCTTAATATATGAAATTTTCCAAACATTTTTGAATATTATATGTTTTGTAGAGAACTATATTTGATAGCTTTAAAATGCCTTAAAATTTATAGAGATTATAACATTGAGATAGGACACTTTGGTTTTGGATCCAACATTCTTGATTATCAAGTTGTAACTCATAGAGTAGCTATAATACAGTAGTGGTTATAATATAAGAAATGTGTTATTTAAAGTTTATTGTTATATTTTGTTGATGGTAATATAAACATAATTATATTAATTATATTTTGCAGTTTTAACCAAACAATCAAATTTAATTATATGTTTGAACCTTGTTACTACTGAAACATAAATATGTTTAAATGACTACAGTATGTTCAATTTAAATATTTAGTTATAATTGTTTAAAATTCTGTTATAAAATATAAAATATTGTTATCCAATAAATCAAATACAACTACAAATGTATTAATAGATTCACTTACACTATGCATTAATTGTAATAAAATTTAGTAATATTTTATAAATCATTATTAGAATAAAATCTACCGGGTAATATAAACATATAATAGATTGTAATTTCAAACATATGAGTAAATTTAGTCATTAAGTGATTATAATTTTGTAATCAGTATAACCAAATCAATTAAAATCCAATATTGTAATTTATTATATTATAATTGTAAAATTTATCTAATAACCGATAAATAATCTAGTACACTATAATTACCGATAAAATCAAGAATATGCAATTTTAATTATAATTATAATTTCATTTTAGTTTATATTTAATAACATTAATGGTTTAAGCGATCAAATAAAACAAAAATCATTATCAATTAAACTGACCATGTTAAACTATAATTTAATTCTTAGATATAATAAAAAGCTCATAAATAGTAGTTTGAATTGAAATTGTGTGCAATTCTTGAGCACTAATTCTGGGCTTACTTTCCACACCAAAACCAGTCCTACGTTAACGTCATTGACTGTCAGCACATAAACAGTGGTTTGTCATGAATCGTACAAAACATATGCATTTGTTGTAGACATTAGCCACTAAAGTGTAGGCAAAGTGTGAACAGAAACACTGGTCACACAAACAAACGACTACTCATTGATTGCCGACAATTGCAGTGAATTGTGAAGAAGTGTTTGATTTGATTATCACTCGATTGGACACAAGTGTGGAAGCGATGGAAGTGGTGGTGAAGACGAGGGCGTACGTGAAGATATGTATGCATTCTCTCAAATATCCTCATTCGACGGTTTGTGGTCTACTTCTCACCACTAAGAGGAAGAAGGCCTCCACTAACCAGACGTACATCGAGTTCTTGGACGCCATTCCTCTCATCCATTCCGGACACGGATTGACACACGTCTTGGAGACGGCACTCATTCAGGTCTCACTCTCATTGCACTCACACTCACTGTCAACACTTCCAGCACTTCCGGTGTCTGGAAATGCATAGCCTTTTACTGTCCATTGATGCCAACATTGACACCAATGAACCCCCAATTGATCCATTGATGCCAACACTGACACCAATGAACCCCCAATTGATTTGATGGCATGTCTTAACTGTGTTGTCGTGTCTCCCAACAGATATCCAATTACTATAAGTCAAGTGATGTACAAATCGGTGGTATATATCAGGCGAACAAATACTTCTTCGACTCTCAGCCCAATGTCTTCGCGCAACGATTGGGCGAAAAGGTGTTGGAAAACAACTCGGAAGCGGTTGTAGTGATGGTTAATAACATCGGTTTAGCGCAAGCACTGGACGATCAGAACGAAATGGATTCGGCGCTCACTGTCTACCACTTGTCCGACCAGAAGTGGAAGGCCAAGAGTGGCGGACATCGCTTCGAGAACCCCTCGCAGGCCTTCAATGCGGTCCAGGAGTTCATCTTCAAGAGTCAGTTGCACTTCCAGTTGATTGACTTCGACAACCATTTGGATGACATTCGTATGGATTGGAACAATAAGCACATCAACGATGTCATCGACAACTGGATCAAAGTCAGCGTCGACTAGACTCTGGAGGAATAGTCTTCACTCCTTACCCACCACTCGACCATCGGTTGATTGTCTACTTTTATAGTACACTATAATTATTGTTATAATTATATATTGATTGCAAACTTAATGACTATAATATTATCATTTTTTTGTGTCTCTTATACTGATTTTAACGCAAGTATTAGTCATTTATTTTTATGACTATTTTCTCAATTAAATGATTATTGTTTTTAATTTAATTGTTTTTTTATTACAAATTATCTGTTAATTTATTCGGAATTTACATCAAAACAATAACAAATTTTTTTTATAAGTATTTTTTGTTTATTATTAAATAAAATATATGATAATATAAAGTGAAAAAACAGAATATTTTATAATAGATATCGTTAATCATTAGTCACAGAATTATTTGTGTAATTGAATACAAATTTGTTTTTAATACATATTTTCCTTGTATTTAATTGTAATACGGATTTGGATTTGTTATTAAAACGAATTTCTTATATTTCATTGCACTTTGGATTTGTTGTGGAAAACTTGCTTTTAATTCATTTCCCTTTTTAATATGAAATTTTCTAAACACATTTCCCCTAATTATCATTAAACAAATATTTGTGAACATTTTTATTACTATTGTTTACCTTTTAATTAAATTATTATTTCCATAAAATATAGTTTTTGTTGAAAATATGTGAAAATTTCATTTTATAATCTCATTAATACTGTATTAGAATAGAGAGTGTTTTGTTTTCATAATATTTTTCAATTCAGTTTAGTTTTATACAAAAAATCATTTTTAATAAGAGATTTGTTTCTGTTTTTATTATTTAATTAATTCATTGCTTTTGTAAATTTGTTTTGAAGACATACTACAGTAAAGTATAATAGTATTTAGCAGTATATCAAACACTATTACTAATTGTGACCTAAAAACCGATATATTAGTTTGTTCATAAAAATTGGAGAATCGTCAAATCTTATTCACTTTAACTAGAAATTTAAGACTAGAGTAAAACACTGTTATTAATTTACTTCATGTTATTATTATATTTAATAATATAATTCAATTTTATTACCTAGATAACTTTTTATTCCATTTTAAGTTTGATTTTTAAATTATAATATGAAGCCATATTATAATCATTACTATATTATAATCTGTAATGGCGAGTAACTTAAATTCTTAAGCATATAAACCAATTTTTATGAATTTGAATTGACATAGGTGCAGTTGAATGGATTTATAACTTATTTAACCAGTTATTATTATTCTTGAATTTTAATGAACGCTCTAATATTTTAATAATAAATAGCGATTTGTTTCTAATGTTATATTGTTTTGTTATTTATTAAGAAGCGATGTTCAGGTCTATTGAGTGTATGCAATGGGGAGGGCTTATAGAGCCCTCAAACAACATGTTTAGCCCAGTATTTAGTATTTATATAATTAATTGACTTTTTATTCAATTTTTAGACTTTGGAGACAATTATGTGTGAAGTAACAGCAAATATACTAAAAGTTTTATTTAATAAATGTGATAATAATGACAAACTAGTCGATATTGAATTGAATTTTAATTTTTAATTATTTTTATGTTACTCACACCTTACTTGAGTGTCATACATTATTTGAAATATTTATAATATTAAATTAATAATAAAAAGATTTAATGTTATATAAACTCATAATATAATATTATTATGAGGCTAACTGTATAATTATTAAGTAAAATCTATTTATATTTTAGCTAGTATAATAGTATAATTTATTATTAAATTTATATTCTGACAATATTTGATTGTAATAAATACAACTTAAATTATAATTTATTTGTTTTAATTTAAAGATTTATTTTAAATGAATTTACATTTTACTTAACAAAAGATTCCTTTAGAAAATCTTTTACATAATTCACTAATTGTTTTGACTTTTATACTGTAATGAGAAAGGTACATCTATTGTGATGACATTGCTTTTATATCCAGATTATTCATAGTATTTCAAATACTCACTAAAACACGCACTCAATAGTCAGTATTCAATTTGTATGATGTAAGCAAGATTAGTTTAATTTTATTAGCATCGAGTACTGAGTGCGTGTTTTAATGAGTATTTTCAATACTATGGATAATCTGGATATAAAAGCAATGTCATCATAATAGATGTACCTTTCTCATGTATAAATAGAATTTCAAAAGTTTTTAGCGTTAATTGAGAATAGGTTTGGGATTTTTTGGTAAATTTACCGCCATATCTATGATTAATAAGCGATTATTATATTGTTTTGGCAAATAGTATATCAATAAAAAGAAATCCCAAAACATCTTTTTGGAAATGATTGTAATATTTAATTTAATAAAAAGTATTACCAAGGTATTACCGTACGAATACACCTATGAATACACTTATGAATACAGCTCAACATAATTGCCGGAAATTAATCGCATATTCAAAACATATATTTAAATGTTTAATGTTATGTTTAGATTAATAATTAAATTCATGACTAATACTAGTAATACTGTAGTATATGTTGTGGAAAATCCCAATATTATTTAAAAGTGTTTTATTACCAGCGAAATAGATTCTATTATACCATTAATTAGTATTTTAAGTGTTGTAATTTTTTATATTTTATAATATGTAATAAAATAGCTGGTGTTTTTTGTATTTTTGTAATTATGCCGTATATTAAGACATTAATAAATATTATTAGAAATGATTGATTAGCGATGAAAAGCTAGAATTGACTTTAAATTAGAGTTTGAGTTAATTTATATGAATTGCATTCTATGCTTATGATGTAATTTCTCATCACATTATATCATTTAAAATACATTTGTATTATAATTATATATTAATTTATTAATGAAGGTAAATATAATGAAATTATATTAGATAATATTTCTTTTAATTTGCTAAATTCCTAAATGATATCAAAATATTTATTTTCACTTTTATTCAACTGTAAGTTTATGATTGTAAAATATTTTGCTTATAAATTCATATTAAACACTACAAACCAATGTGAATGTGAAGTGATGAACATTCATTGAAATGTTCAGCAATTGAATATATTTGTGAATATAGTTGGAAAACACACTTGTTCAAATTCAATGTCAATGATTTGCATCATTCAAATGATTGCCATAAGTAGACAAAAGTAATTGATTTTTACGATTAATTAATTTCAATTCAATCTTGGTACTATATTAATCCCGAGCCAAGGATCCATTAATAAATTGAAAATCACTTTTAATATATGTTTTATATTATATCTTAATCTTATTTATAATAAGTTTTTTCAAATTAATGTTTGTCTTAAATAAAGTTTGTTTCATTGAAGTAATCAATCATTGAAAACATTGATTGTTTCTTCAAAACGATTATTTGTATGAAATTTATTATAGATTTGAATATAAGATGAAAGATCTCGTCAAAGATTAGGGAAATTTACTTAAACCCACTTTATATGAGTTAATCAAATCAACATTTATAACATTGACAGCCTTTCGTGTGATTTGATGCCTTAATTTGATTATAAATTCCGATTAATATGTTTTGTTTTGTATTGTTTTCAAATGTCTTTTATTTGTTATTATTATGATTGCAATAATATCTTAATTCCCTTTGACTTAATATCAAGAATTACTTAACATTTAGTTAATTGTATTATACAATGGGATAGCATACAGTGTTAAGTTACTATATATTTTACTTATAATACTATACAGAATAACTTATTGTTTTAAAATTGTAGTCTCGAATTGTGGGTAATTTTGAAAATAATATATCTTTTATTCATTAATTCTAAAAATTACCAAGTCTTTTTAACTAAATTATAATTTAATAATACAGTAACAATTATTATTATTTATGATTGATATCATATATCAAGCATAATAATTCAAACTTGAACTAAAACTTCAGTTCAATAGCTATGTTTAAATAAACTAATATTTATTACAAATCTAACTTTTATAGATTTAAGTTGCATTATATAATAATATTGCCAATTGATTTTTAACAATTTTTTATGTTTTGCAATTAAAATTTATTAAAATAATTTTGTTTTTGAAAAAGGTATATTAGTAAATTGATTGTAAATATTGCCAAAAAAGTCGTTAAATCTTAATCAATAAAATAATTTTTTGGAATTTTTGTTATTTAATATTTTAATTTTGTTATCAAAGGTGTTTTCATAAAAATAGTAATTTATTTTTATTATTTTCCAAACGTCACAATTGTTTTTGTAATGCCTTTAAAGTGATGCCAATATATAAAATATCTTCTAATTTAGTTTTGCTTTCAAAATGTATTCTTCAAAGTGTTTAAAAATTAATTTCATAGAAAAGATGTAAGTATTTGTAAGCATTTGTAAGTATTTGTAAGTATTTTGCAACATCTGTACAAATCGCTTCAAAATTCAATGAAATTGAAAAAGTAATTCAATTTTCAAAACACTCACGAATTCAATCTCAATGATTGATCACAGGATTGCATATTAAGAATTCGCAACAAAAAACTATTTAATATAAAAACAACACATCTTTTAATATGTTTTGCAAAAATACATAATAAAACATTTCTTAACAATACGTCATTAAAATGATATTAATATTTAAAAAAGTTATAACAAATACACAGTATATATAATACAGTGTAATATAATGATGGGAAGAACAAAATTCATTTGAAATAAAAAATCAAATTCAACAATTTTAAGGTCATCCAGGAACTTAAATTATATGTTATAATATAATAATGCTGATATAAGTCTTAATTAGTTTTAGTGAATGTTGAAAGCAGTGATAGACACGGAAAAACCAGACCAGCGATTGTATGTCTATAATAGGTATTTATTAATTGCCTCAACATTTTGTGACTAATTGTAAGGCAGGTATGGTTTGGTAGAGAAATGATGGGAAGAACAAAATTCATTTGAAATAAAAAATCAAATTCAACAATTTTAAGGTCATCCAGGAACTTAAATTATATGTTATAATATAATAATGCTGATATAAGTCTTAATTAGTTTTAGTGACATTTTTTATTAACTAAAAGAGATATTTATATAAAGGATTCGTACTCCTTAAATAAAATATGAGACAATAATTATAAAGTTTTTGTTCACATTATTATTATTGAGTATCAATAGAGAGGTGAGGATTACATTAAAAGCCCAACACCCGGGGCTATAAATGTCTCAAATGCGTACTTCAAGGTAAACATTTGGTAAAAACCAAAATAAATGGTTTTGAAAACTGGAAATTCTGTTGGATTAACAATATTTTGCTAAATCAACAATAACTACACCTGTAATTCATTTATGACTGCATTTTCGCTGAAGTTTTGCAGTGACTTTCAATTGAATGCAACTAATGAGGGGATGAATGGTATGGAGTGTATGGGAGAGTGTGTGAGAGTGTGTGAGAGAGTGTGTGAGAGTGTGTGTGAGAGTGTGTGAGAGTGTATGTATGTATGAGGTATGAGGTAGATATGAGTGATATGAGTGGGTGAATCTCAATATCACTGTCTATTCACTCTCAACACCACATCATTTCTCTACCAAACCATACCTGCCTTACAATTAGTCACAAAATGTTGAGGCAATTAATAAATACCTATTATAGACATACAATCGCTGGTCTGGTTTTTCCGTGTCTATCACTGCTTTCAACAACATCATTTCTCTACCAAACCATACCTGCCTTACAATTAGTCACAAAATGTTGAGGCAATTAATAAATACCTATTATAGACATACAATCGCTGGTCTGGTTTTTCCGTGTCTATCACTGCTTTCAACAAACAGTTGATTTAGTTTTGATTTTTATATCAATTCTTACTATAAATATTATTCACCAGTATCCATTTAAAGTATCCATTTAAATATCCTTTCAATGTCATATTTTATTTACTAAATTCTGTACCTTTCTTAACTAACCCGTGAATTATTACTTAATTTATTGTATTACATATACTCTGTAAACTTAATTACATTAAACAGTTTTTATGCTAAAATATTCACACGAACCTCACTAATAGTATCCTTATTTATATATAAATAATTATAAGAATTAATGTTCAACTCATTTGTTGCAATTGATTATAGCGTACACTGAATCAGTGATCTCCACATTTAGGCACAAGAGATCGTGATTTGTTTGTATGAGTAAAACCGCCTCTAATTTAATAATATATGCAAACTATGTTATGAGGCAAATAAGAAAGTGTAAAAAAGTCTCTCATCTTTTTTCTGTCAATTTCTCATGTCTTCACTTTGAAGTCAGAGAACATCAAATCTATGCAAACAAGAGACACGATTTGAAAATCAACATTTAGTGAACCTTTACCTTAAGCCCAATGAACTCAAAACAAATAGTTTCTACGGTTTGGAATTTAAATCAATGAGTTTTTTCATTTACATGTATTTGAGTTTTTTACTTTTCTATAAATATAATGCTAAACATTTTTGTTAAATGACTTTTTATGTGTGCATACAGTAAAATAAAATTTTTATATATAAAAATAAATATAAATTAAATATTTATACTTTTATTTATATAAATAGTAGTTTCGAAAACATGAAAAATATTTTCAAAACATTTATAAACTCAATTAATGACAACTATTTAATTAAAAATCAGTTGGCTCTCTATGTACTCAATCTTATGATTCAATCAAAACATTAAATAATAATAAAATTATTTTTATAAGGATTGTGTAACAAATTTGGAAACTATTTCAAAATTTGAAAATATTTATTGAAATAAAAAGAAAAAATCCAAAATTGAAAACAAATGGTGAAGAGTTGTGGTAAAAGTAGTATTAAGTTAGAAGTTGTGATGTTTTGAGGCAATCTATTGATGCCAATGAACCGGTCCTCCAAAACCCTAAACCCCTGTCTAAACCATAATCATTGTCTAATATATGCAATCAATTACTAGTATCTAAAAGCTATGGAATTATAAAAAGACTCATTTTAATAAGTTGTTGAACACATAAATCATACGGAATTCTTTGCACAGAATATTTTGCCGCAGAATCCGCTCTCTCTCTCTCTCTCTCTCTCT